>PISX010005885.1:0-102879 GCA_004024625.1 Mellivora capensis | reverse complement strand
TTCTCTCTTTAAGAAAGCAAGAACTTTTCTCTAGCAAAAAAATGTCCTTGAAATAATTGTTTGTCCTTGGCTCCTTGGAAAATCATGGCTGATTGCCTGGTGGTGAGTATAAAAGAAGGGTGATTTGTTCATGTGAGTGTCAATATTGCCTTCAGGAGGTAGGAATGTTAAAAACAGTGTTTTAAAATTCTGGAGCCTAGTTACCATATAATTAAATTAAATCTCAGCTAAAATCTTGCCTTCTCTGAGAAGAGTATTATCCGATTTTTGTTAAGTATTTAAAAATTAACCCATAAGGAAATGAAAATCATCATTTTAATCTTGCCTCATATTTGTTTAATAATCTCAAATGATTAATTTTCTAATTAAGGAAATGGAATTGATTTTGGAAAGTTATCATGTAGTATTCATGGTTGAAATGTTCAATATTTCATAATGACATTTAGCCCAGTTTAATAAAAATTCTGCAGTTTTCTAAAAAAGCATTCCCAAAATGTGTGCTATGACTGCTGCAAGAGGTTAATAGAAGTCACACACACGAAATATTTCTATATGGAAAGAAGTTTGGGAAACACAGCAGTCATCTATAGAAGTCTGGGTTTGAGTTTCAACACCTTAATTAAAGTTCTTAGAAATGTCCTTTATAATAGGTGCTTTCACCTCAAGATTATTTATATAGAGTAAGAGGCAAAGACAGATTTTTTTTTTGAAGTTGTTATTCCCAACCTAACCTCTGTTTACTCAGAAACCATAACAAGAGGGGAACCCACTTCTGATTCTGGGTTCCCCAAATGGGAATATTGACAGACTATATGGTCATTCTAAGCAGTTCTCTGGGAACAGAGCAGCTCAAGGTCTAAGTAATAAGGTTCCTGTCAGAATTCAGAGAAGGAAGCAGATGGAAGGACACAATCTGGGGATGAGTTGTTGATTTTTAATCCCTTCATCAGGGAGAAGTCTGACACGTGATGCTGCACTAGGAGCTGCACTGTCCAGTATGGTAGTCACTAGCCATATGGGGCTATTTAAATTTGAATGGAATTCATTGAAATTACATAAAATTTAAAATTCAACTGCACAGATGCACTAACCACATTTCAAGTGCCCAACAGCCACAGATGAATGTTTCCATCATGACACAAAGTTTCTTTGGAAACACACAGGCCTCGATTATGGGTCCTAGCAGTTGAACCCTAACTCAGGCTCAGAGTTTTGTCCTCTCCCAGCACCCTTGTCTTGGCGATTGGTTTTCATTTTATATTTCACATGATTTTCTCTTTCTAGGTGCTCTCTTAGTCCCTACTGTAGTTTCATTTACCTTTTATTTTCTGAGACTTAACTGAGCTCCGCGGTGGTTCTTCCTATGGTCATGGGGTCGACTAGGATTCCTCCTGTGCCTGCAGTTGGCTGCAAGCTCTATGGGACCCGAGTGTCCAAGATGGCGTCAGCTCCCTGCTGGGCACGTCAGCTAGGTGACTGGCACGGCTGCAAGCTAGCTGGGTCTCTCTCTTTCTCTCTCTCTTCATTACGGCTCAACTCTTATTTCACCCTATAAACAAGAGAAAGCAGAAGCCGCCAGACTTCTTAAGGGCTGGGGCTAGAATCTGCCCAACGTTGCTTCTGCTACGGAGAGTGAGCTGGGAAGGAAAAGAAGCCTCAGTGCTTTTCGCGCCGCAGTGAAGAAACGCAGGACAGTACAGTGAAAGTCAATCGGAGCAGAGTTTTATTATAGTACACTCGAAGGATGGAGCGGGCCAGTCAAGAGAGACAAAGGTCCCAGAAACTCGGGGTGTGGGCTTTTATCATTTTTTTTTCTTTAGGGCGGGTCCTAAGGTTGCCACATTTGAGTGACAGGACTGGATGATATAACAAATTAGCCAACTACCCGTGCCCTTTTGCAAAATGCATTTGAAATACCTGCAGGGGTAGGAAACAAGAGACATTATTTCTATTCTACAGACATAGGTCAGATAAGGACAGGCGGCTGCTTGCTTCACAAGCACAGCAAATGTAACTCTTCTGCAGGGATGCTGTCACCCGACATCCAGGGCTGGACGGGTGGGTGGAATGGGATGGTCTCCCTGCAGTCCTCAGTTGGGGCACTCCAACAGGACCTCTAAGGTCCATCCTCCTGCCACTCATGCCTAGCTTCCTGTCTAATACTTCCATCGCATTCTGTAGATTACAGCAAGTCCCAAGACCAACTGGAGTCAAGGGGAAGTAAAATAGTCTTCACTGCTGGATGAGAGGGACAGTTATCTTGGCAGACAATATATTACACTACCTAACCTCCTTTCTGCTCATCACAGAAGACAGTTCTTGAGGACAAATATATAACACAACTGTGCAATGAGTAACAGCAAATCACCGTTTACGTTACAGTTTTATACCCAGTAATATATAGTCATAAATAATATTCCCACAACATGTAGGACCCGGAGGTGAAACTCTTATAAACTGTTGTGGTAAGAAAAGTGGGGATAGGGGTGTGAAAAGAAGATTCTCCTTCAAGCCGCTCTTCCAACCTGCCTCTGAGACAGTCACAGTGCACAACAGTGTGCTAAAAATTCATAGAAGTTCTGCAGAAAAGAAGCTGTTTTGCAAAAGCAATTTGGACTTATCTCGCTTCATATTTACACATCATGAGATGATTTCCCCACTTTGCTTTGAGGTGCTTAAAAGAAATTCTTAGATGGACAATGCATAAGTAAAAGAAATCTACGCTGCTAAGGTCAATTCATAATTTCAGGATGCAATTGAAAAACAAGATATCTTATTTTACAAATTACATTGTCCATAGTTAGAAGTTTAAGGATGAGAATTTGTGCGTGACGAGGGATGGGACCCAGAGTACTATAAGCTTGTGAGAATATACATTTAAAGAATTTTTTAGAGAGCATTTTGACCATATTTATCAAAATTTAAAAGGTGTATTATTTAGGTCAACACTGTCACTGGGAAGAATTTCACTCTCATTCCAATAAATCCTTAGTCAAATCCCCCTTCTAACACACCATATATTTAGTTTTGATATTTTTTATTTAAGTATAATTAACACAGTGTTATATTAGGTTCAGGTCTACAATATAATGTACATCTGTCTGTCCTCATCAAGGTGAGGTGCTTTTAATCCCCTTTACCCATCCTCTACCTCACCTCCCCTCTGGCAACCACCAGTTTGTTCTCTGTATTTAAGAGTCTATGTTTTCGTTTGTCTCTTTGTTTGTTCCTTTGTTCTGTTTCTTAAACCCCACATGTGAATGAAATCCTATGGTGTTTGTCTTTCTCTGACTTATTTTGCTTAGTATGATCCTCTCTAGGGCCATCTCAACACAATCGTTATATTTAATGATCTTTTGTCTCTTGAGGAAAAAGACAAATACCAAGTTGTGAGATAACAGTTGTTTGCAAGTAAGTCACATCAGGACAGGCATACTCCTTTCTTAGAAAGAACTTCACATGACAGATTGAACATCCAATGACTGTAGCGCTTATGAGAAATCTCTGTTCAAAAAGCCGATCCCAGGGCACCCGGGTATCTCAGTCGGTTGAGCTTCCGACTCTTGGTGTCTGCTCAGGTTGTGATTTCCTGGGTCCTGAGATTGATCTCCACCTCCGGCTCCGTGCTCACAGGGGAGTCTGCCACTTCATTGTATGTTGACCACATACACTCTTTCTCAAATAAGTAAATACATCTTAAAAAAATACAAAACAATTGATCCAACATACTTCAACAAATTAGCTTGAGGGACTTGGGACACCCCAGTGATTTCTACCTTAAGGAAGGTAATTAAAAGAATGAAAATCTATTTTCCTTTTGAAGCTGTCATTCACCTGTAGACAAAACCTCCATAATCATGTCAGTAAAACATGGTAAGTCCAGACAGCTCAGGTATGTGAAAGAATTCTGCTCACCAGCAGCAGACTGAAGCCAATGCGGAAATATCTGATTATTGAATAATGTTGCTTTGAGTAGAAAATAAAGATGCTGCATAGTAATGCTGAATCTCCTGGGTCCCTGAAATGTATGCCCCATTACTTATTATGACCCAAATTAGGACTTGCTTATAGGGTAATCCTTGATTTTCAAGCATCTAATTCAATTTGACAGATAAACTCACATAAGTATGCAACGATATCAATACAGGACTGATCTTTGCAGTCTTGTTGGCAATAAAAAGGGGGAAATGACTCTATTAGGGATTGGTCATGTAGATGCTGTACATCTATAAATGGGACAGAAATCTAGGTAGCCATTAAAATGAAAATATAGACTATATATACTTCTATAGAAAGATGTGCAAGGTATATTAAATAAAAAAGGAAAGGTACAGAACATGTGCAAAATATGTGTTCATCTAAGTAAAAAAAAAATCTGTGTGCATGTGTTTGAACACAGGCAGAAAATTTCTGAAAGACTATGTAAGAAATTGAACAGCAGTCATTTCTGGAATGAGTATGGGGGACTTTTACTTATATCTTTCTTAGTATTTGATCTTTTTTTAAAACAGCACAAGCAAGCATTACTTTTTTTAATTTCTCAAAACTAATTAAATGGCAATGAAAGAAAACAACCAGCAAAGAAAATGGAAAGGAACATTTTAAAGATAATGTGTTCTAAAACAATCCCGTATATATGTAGTTAAGTGATCATTTTCATTTGAATACATGCAATTGATGGTGTTATTATACACAAGAAAGAATGTAGGGTTTGGAGCCAAACTGATCCAGGATTGAATCGCAGCTACCCAGTACCAAGAGTAGAGCTTCCGGCAGGTAGGTCCCTTAAGCCTTCAGAAACTCAGTTTTCACATCTATCAAATGGATATACTCGTATCTTCCCTGTGAGCACATTCCTTACAGTTATGTTGACAAAATACTTGGCATCCTGCTTGTCCCACAGTAGTCCCTCAGTAAAAGATTGCTTCTGTCATTATACTACACATAAGCTGTAATGTCTTAAGAAAGTCTCAACTTCAGTTTCCACATCTGAGACAGGAAGAGTTAGTACCTACTATATACGGGTTATAAAGAGATGGGCTCAGGCAATTAGCAAATAGTATTTTTAGTATTTCTGCACAGATATCTTAAATGCTGCTTGGGGGTGGTTTCAAACTCAGGGAATAGAGGAAAAATATTAGTTTCTGTTTCACCCACTGCATGGTCAGCCTCCAAAAACCACACTGAGTTGAATGTCCTCACAATGGCATTTTCTTCTTCTATTGGGTGGCTCACAGCCTTGTTATTTGATTCCTGTTGAAGACTGCTGGCACTGATGACCGTTTACATCTTAGCAAACTTATTCTAGTCAGAAATCTCACCTCAGTCAGACCACGTTTTTGGTTTTGGGGTTTATTTTAACAAAAAAACAAAATTTTTCTTATGGGTTTCATTAGTCAGCATTCTTTAGGGAAACAGGACCAGTAGGATATATATGGATAGACACAAGATATTTATTGCAGGAACTGATTTTATGAAGGCTAAGAAGTCCCACAATCTGTTGTCTGCAAGCTGGAGACCAGGAAAGCCAGTGGTGTAATTCAGTCTGAGTCAGAAGGCCTGAGAAGGAGGGGACCCAATAGTGTTAAGTCCCAGTTCAAGGCTAGCTGCCTAAAAAGCAGAGGGCAGCTGATGTGAGTTCTAGAATCAGAAGGCCCAAGAACCAGGAGCTCTGATGTTTGAAGGC
This sequence comes from Mellivora capensis, assembly GCA_004024625.1. Lineage (NCBI taxonomy): Eukaryota > Metazoa > Chordata > Mammalia > Carnivora > Mustelidae > Mellivora > Mellivora capensis. Next base: position 97,193 of record PISX010005885.1, on the reverse strand, counting down.
AGTAAATATAAATGTCGAAGCTTGAGAAGGGAAAGAGAGAATTCATCCTTCCTTCTCTTTGTTGTATTTGGGCCTTCAGTGAATTGGATGATGCCTGCCCACATTGGTGAGAGTGGATCTTCTTTATTCAGTCTACTGAATCAACCCCCTCACAGGCACAATCAGAAATAATGTTTGACGAGCTATCTGGGTACCCCTTAGGCCAGTTAAGTTGACACATAAAACTTACCATCACTTAGACTTTTAGTTTTTTTTCTGAAAATATTCGCACCCATCTATAACCGTATATATTAGATTATTTTTTACCCAAAATGTTTGTTAGCACATATAGAAACAGAAGGAAAAATCATATATGAATAATTTTAAAAACTCCAATTTTTGTCTATGTTTGTCTAAGGCCTATGACAAAATATCAGGGTAGCTTGATATATTTATCATGTGATAAGTCAATCATGTCTTCATCATATCTTTGTGAGTATGAAGAGTTTTTTGGTATAAAAAAATCTTAAATATATTTCTCAGTCTTGTCAATTTGCTCTATGAGCAAATTCTATAAAATGCTATCCCAAAACCCTTTAGTCTGTATCTCTACTAGATATCATCACATTCAACAAATTTAACAATGATTCCTTAATATCATCCAAGGTATAGCCTGTATTCCAATGTCCCTGGTGTCTAACATATATTTTTCAATCAGAGTAGAAACAAGATCTGTATACTGCATTTGGCTATGTCTTTTAAGTATGTAGAACAATACTTACAGACCTAAAAAGAGGAATATCCAAGTCCCCAAAAATGAGAAAATTTGCATACTTCTTTCACTAAGTGATAAAACAGTCAAAAATCCATTCCTGTACAATGTTGGTGGAAATGTAAATTGTACAGCCATTATGGAAAACAGTTCCCTCCAAAATTAAAAATAGAACTACCATATGATCTAAGAATCCTTCTCCTAGGTATATATTCACAGGAAATGAAATCAGTGTCTCAAGAGACCCCTGCATTCCCACGTTTTCTGCAGGATTACTTGTAATAGTCAAGATATGCAAACAAACTAAGGCCCATAGATAGCTGAATGGACAAAGATGTGGCATGTATATACAACGGAATCCTATTCAGCCATGAGAAAGAAATTCTATCATTTGCAACAACATGGATGAAACTGGAGGGCATTTTGCTAAGGGAAATAAGCCAGAGAAAGACGAATACTATATGGTATCATTTACATATGGAATCTACAAAAAAAATCAAACTCATAGAAACAGAGTAGAATGGTGTTTCTCAGGGGCTGACAGTGGGGGAAAAATGGAGAGATGTAGGTCAGTTAAAAGATGAATAAGTTCCAAGGATCTAATATACAGCATAATGACTATTCTTTTTTTTTTTTAAAGATTTTATTTATTTATTTGACAGACAGAGGTCACAAGTAGGCAAAGAGGCAGGCAGAGAGAGAGAGAAGGAAGCAGGCTCCCCGCTGAGCAGAGAGCCCGATGTGGGGCTTGATCCCAGGTCCCTGGGATCATGACCTGAGCCAAAGGCAGAGGCTTAACCCACTGGGCCACCCAGGCGCCCCCATAATGACTATTCTAACAATATTGTGTTGTATACTTGTTGTATACTAGTAGATCTCAAGCATTTTTACAGAGAAAAGGAAAGAAAGAAAGAAAGAAAGAAAGAAAGAAAGAAAGAAAGAAAGAAAGATAGAAAGGAGAAAGAACCTCATTAAATGTAAAGAAAATTTTAAAAATGGGATTAACATATATGACCCAAATGACATTATAGAGCACCCATCAAACAGTGATAGAATTCACATTTTTCGGGGTGCATATGGAATAAACCTTTGTTGACCACATGCTGGGCCATAAAGCAAGGCTCTACAACTGTGAAAGGATTGAAAATGTGAGAATATTCTCTTTGATCATGGTGAGGTTAAACCAGAAACCAGTAATAAAGAAAAGAAAACTAGAAAATACCCCCAACTTTTGAAGATTAAGCAAATTCATTCACATAAATTATGAGTCAAAAAAGAAGTCACAATGGAAGTATCTGAAATGTAATAACATGAGAGAATATTTTAATAAACTTGGGGGGTGGATTTCTTAAACAGGAAACAAAAAGCACTCATTACAATGGAAGCATTGAGAAGTTGAACGACATTAAATTAGAATTGAAAAGTGTACCTCCTTTTGGCAGAGAGTAGAGTTAGTGACTGGGAAGAAATACAAAGGAAACTTCTGGCGGAGGTGTGCTGGCAATGTTCTGTTTCTTGATTTGGCTAGTATTCACACGAGTGAACTTTGTGTTACTTCATCACGCCATGCATACTCATACAGTCATGTATATGAGATTTTACAAAAACATTATTGTAAAATGTAAGGTGAGTCGGACTAAATCTAACAAAGAAAGCAACTTCTTTGAAGAGAAAAAATTAAAACTAAACTAAAATAAGAGATGTAAAGACAACTTAGAGACCAATACTCTGTTAATAGATTGAAAGATTCACTAATGTGAAGAGGTCAGGATACTGAAAGGCCTATTTAAAAATTGTATATGGAGAAACCTTGACCTAAATTGAACCCAGACACTATTTTTTCAGTTATTTTTAATTTTTTTAAATTTTAATTTTTAATTTAAATTTTAATTTTTTAAAGTAGGCTCTGCACCCCATGGGGCTTGAACTCATGACCCTGAGATCGAGACCTGAACTAAGGGTTGGACATGGATGAGCCACCCAGGCGCCCATTCACTTGTTTTTTTAATTGTGGATAAATACCGATGACATAAAATTTTACCATCGTAACCACTTTGAAGTGTACAGTTCAAATACATTTAGAACATTTGCGTTATTGAACAGCCATCATCATCATCTATTCCAGAACATTTTCCTCACCCCAGAGGGAAATCCCAAACTTATTAAGTAGTTAATCTCCATTCACCTTTCCCCACAACTCCTGGCAAACACTGCTTTCTGTTTCTATGAATTGGCCTATTCTGGGTATTTAATATAAATGGAAATATAGAGTCTGTGGCTTTTTTCACGTTTCATCCATGTTGTAGCATATATTAGGACTTTATGACTCCTTATGGCTAAATAATACTTCATTGTACAGAATATGCTGCATTTGTTTTTCTGTTAGTTTCTGGGTTGCATCTACCTTTTGGCTATCATGATAGTACTGCTTTGAACACTTTTGTAAAATTTGTCTGAACGCCTGTTTTCAGTTCTTATGGGTATATACGTAGGAGTGGAGTCAGATGGTACAGGCTGAGTCATATGGTGATTCTATGGTAAACTTATTAAAGAACTCCCAACTGTCTTCCACGATGGCTAACCCACTTTCCCTTCTCACTGGCAGTGTGTGAGAGCACTGCCCTGGGCACCCATGTGGCCTTCTCAATTCCCAGGTTGATGAAGATCTTCAAAACTCTTCTTCCTCAAAGGATCTCACTTCACAGCCTCTCTTCCAGACTTTTTGGAGTGTCAGCTGTTTGCCTTAACTGATAGCCTTAGTCCCAGTCCCAGGAAGTCATATTTCTGCTTGTAAATGTTTTTGAAACATTTCTCCATGCGGCAGCTTCTTTGTCCTGAGAGAGTTGCAGGTTCGGCAAAGTAAAGGCAAGCTCTTCTCTCGACCTTCAGGGAGTGACCAGACAGGTCAAAGCACAGCCACAGTTGTGGGTCTTCGAGAACCTTGTTCTTTGAGAACAAAGTCAGCTCTGCTGTCTCCATGGGCTGTGGTTTTCCAGAGCACCATGAGAAGCACAAGTGGAGTATTTTTACCCTGGGGGCAAGGGTAGGTTAGAAATGCCACCAAGATTTCCTACCAGATTTTGTTTGCTTCTTCCTGATTAAGAGTTGGCTGGGTTGCTGTAAGCCATTGACCATTTTCCAGAGTTCCATTGATTTTGACAGTTTTTGTCAGTTTTTAGTGTTCTGTTGAGGGACAGGACCTTGGAATTCCTGACCGTGCCATTATTTCTGATAGTCTTCAAACACTCTTTAAGAAATAAAATAACATGGGGGCTTCCCATAAGTTATTAAGAGTTATTATAAAACCAGAGTAATGAGATAGTGTGGTTTCATTTTAGGGTTAGTCAAATTGATGAGTAGAAAAAAAAAAAGAAAGCACAGAGGTGGGCTTCAGTGATATTAATATTCTGTTTTTTAGTTTTGTTGATGGGTATCCACTCTTACAAATAGTCTTTTGGGTGTAGCAGGTGTTACATAATGAAATACGTTTACATTCCAACTACTTGGACACTGAGAAATGCACTTCTAAGTAACCACTGGGTTAAGGATGATTTCAAAACCAGTTATGAACTATTTAGAAAGCAATACAAGGAGATCACTTCACATCAAAATCTATAAGACACGGCTGCAAACCCATACAAGGAGTGAAAGTATTAGCCTTAAATACTTTCATTATTAAAGAAGAAATAACAAAAAAGGAGCAGATTCTTAGTCTACATCCTAAAAACATTGAAAAGGTCAACAAAATAAACAAAAAACACTAGAAAGTTGAGGTTTTAAAGTAGGAAAGAAACAATAACTATACAGCTAAACATTTTTCAAAAGACAACTCAGTCTTTCAAAATAGGAAATATCAATAAAATTAAGTTCTTCTTGAGTTTGAGAAAAAATAATGTAGATAATAAAGACTGTGCTCAATTCTAATAAGGAAACAAGGTCCTGTGATGAAAAAAATAACTCAGGTGAACTAATGACAACATCATCATGGGAGAAAGTTTTCCTAATCTAAGAATGAGAGGGACTCTCGTCTAGGTCTAGGACATTAGAGGGTGGCGAAGATTTCTAGACTCCTCATGATGTCAGAAAGAGCATGGTGTGCTGAATTCAGTTTCCATGTCTAGGGCTCAGTAAACGAAAATCATGTCGGGTAGGACAATGGCTGAGTGAATGAATGATGTCACAGCATCTTTGTTTGCAAGTCTTCGCAAGTTGGCAACAAGAAGGAAAATTAAGAAATACATCTTACCCTTAAAATACATTCGATACTCAGCTAAAGTATTATAGGTAGATACAAACTGAATAATCAAGCCCTGGAAAATATCTGAAAACTGATCACAAAGGGGAAATTTTTGTTTTCTTTCTTCCTTTTAAGTTTTCAAATCAGGGAATTTCTACTTGCTTTGCTTATCTCATCATGCAACTTAACCCCTGCGTTAGTCACTTCCGGTGTCCAATCCACCGTGTGGATAAATTGGATCCCCAGCAACCAGGAAGTATATGAATAATCTCTGTGGAGCTCTTACTCATCATGCATTAGTGATTTGAATACTAATTAGTATTTATAAAGTAGGAGGAGAAATATAAGTGAAGTGGTGGTTGATTTTCATTACCTGATAGTAATGAACATATCACAATATTATTGTAAAGAGTAACTTCCTAGCGTCCTTTAATCTTACCAATTTAAAGAAAATGTCTTTGCCTCACTCTATGTGGAAAGATCTGGAACAGATAAAGATAATTAAAATGTGGTCTTCAAAGGGATAAAAATAATAATAAAACCTATCTTTCCCCTCCTAGCATCTTCCTAATTGTCATACCCATGTATACAGGATTCATTCAGTGGATTCAGCTAGATGTCCACGTCTCAAACATGTTCAAAACGTGAGACATTGTCTTCCCCCCCAGCCCAACAAGTGTACCATGGAACCTTCCATCCTCCCCTCCAAATCTACTCTACCATATTTTCTATCTTCATATTCAGCACAAACATCTACCCACTTTCCCAGTCCAGAAATCTCGGAATTGTTTTACATGTTCAACTCTTGCCACATCCATTAAAAAAGAATCTCCCTGTCCTATTGATTCTACCTCCTAAATTCTATTTAAGTCCCGTATTTTCTCCACTTCAGTTCAGTTCAGGCGCTCATAACAACTTTCAGATTCCCGGGATAGCCTCTTTAATTGTCTCCTGACTTAACTCTTAGTCTTCTCCAATTTATCTGTATGTATCAGTCCCAACAGATCCTTATAAAATGAAAATCCCATTGCCTTTCTCTCTGATTTAAAATTCATCATTTTTCTCTATGGTATTTTGGATTATATACAAATTTTTTTTTAAGATTTTATTTATTTATTTGACAGACAGAGATCACAAGTAGGCAGAGAGGCAGGCAGAGAGAGAGGAGGAAGCAGGCTCTCCACGGAGCAGAGAGCCCGATGAGGGGCTCGATCCCAGGAACCTGGGATCATGACCTGAGCCAAAGACAGAGGCTTTAACCCACTGAGCCACCCAGGCGCCCCTATATACAAAATTTTTAATTTGGTTTCTAATGAACTGGCCATTGCGTCTCTCCCACACGTACCTGAGACAATAGCCATGCTGAGGTGCTTGTATTCACCTACATGCCACAGTGTTTTATTCCTTCTGTCTTTTTTATGTGATGTTATTCCCCCAGCTTGAAACACTTTCCCTCTTTCTCTTATTCTCTTCATGTCTCTTCAACGCTTCTCAAACCTGGTGAAATTGTATCCAACCATCAGGATTCAGCTCCAATATCACTTCTTCCAGAAATAAAGTGTTCTTGATCTCCCACCTCCAGTAGTCTGAGTTAAATGGCCTTCTCCTTTGCACCACCCTATAGTGAAGATTGGGGATTGTTTTCTGTGAAGGGCTAAGTAATTATTACTTTCAGTTTTGAGAGGGTAGTAGGCTCAATGGTAGACCCTTAAAAGATCTATGTCTTAAAGCCAGGAACCTGAGAGTGTCACAGGATTTGGAAAAACAAAACAAAACAAAAGATCCTTGCAGATGTAATGGATCTTGAGATGAGGAAAGCATCTTGAAGCCCTACATTCAAGGACAAATGACTTACAAAGGACACACAAAAGAGAAGACAGGTAGAAGAGGAGGAAGCAATGTAACCAGAGACAGGGCTCCGGGTGACGAAGCCATGAATTAAGCAATGCCAAGAGAAGCTGGATGAGGCCAAAAGTGGATTGTTTTCTAGAGCCCCCCCATAGCGGGTGTGGCCCTGCCAACACCTTGAGACTTTGCACTTCTGACCTTCACAACTGTGAGAGGCTTAACGTTTGCTATTTTAGCCACCCAGCTTGTTCCAGATGCCACAGAAACCTATTTCGGGAGCTACACAGTCTCAGGCACAACTAAGAACCCCTGCCGTGGTGGTGTGAAAGCAGCCGTGGACAGTATGTCAACACATGGGCAGGACTGTGTTCTAATAAAGACTTCACTTACAAGAAGGGATGGTGGGACAGATTTGACCCACAGGCTTGACCACCCACGTTATAATACGGACACTATCACACTTAATCATCACTCCTCTGGAATACAAGCATATTGAAAATAAGGAGTATGTCTTTTATCTTAGAATGTCTAGGGGCGCCTGGGTGGCTCAGTGGGTTGGGGCCTCTGCCTTCGGCTCAGGTCATGATCCCAGGGTCCTGGGATCAAGCCCCACATCGGGCTCTCTACTCGGCAGGGAGCCTGCTTCCTCCTCTCTCTCTGCCTGCCTCTCTGCCTACTTGTGATCTCTGTCTGTCAAATAAATAAATAAAATCTTTAAAAAAAAAAAAAAAGAATGTCTAATCCAAGAGTCTCAAACTTTAATTCTAATAGTGACCAGGCAGGTAAATTAAAGGAGTGTAGCAGCCTGGATGAGAAAGTCAAAGTGTCATCTAATGAGGGCAACTTCTACTCAGCCCCTGGCAGTTATTACCATGTGGGCTCCCCCCAGATTGGGCCAAATAAGTCATATCTGGGCTTCAAATTTAGTTTCTGGGCCACAATCTTTCAAGTTTGCATAGCCAGGGCCTGACACAACACATAGTAAATACTTGAATGAATTGAATGAATTCATGTATTCACAAATACCAACATTCTAACACAAAATGAGGAGGATATTATATTAGTTGGGATATAAATTCGTACACTTGGAATATGTACAGTTTCTTGTGTATCAATTATACCTCAAGAGAACTATTTTTAAAAGGAGATAAACTAAAGACAAGAGTATAAATGGGGGAGAAAAAGCATTAATAGTACAAACTATAAAAGCGAGATTCCTCCCTCAAATAAAATTCTGAGCTGGTACAGTGGCTCTGCTCACTTAAAATGCAGGGACCAGCCCCCCACCCCCCTTCTCTTCTTTTCTAAAGGAGTTGCCTTTGTCCTAAGTACAAGATGTAGTACAAGATGGTACACTTCCACATGTGTATTCCCACCTGTGAGAAGGAGGAAAGGGAGGTGAGAGCAGATTACTTTCCTTTGCAGATACCACTAGGAAGTTCGCTGCATAATTTCCACCCACATTCTAAGGGAAAAAAAAGATTCACATCTAGCTCCAATGGAGGGTGGAGAACATAGTCTTTCTCAGGGCAGCCCTGTACCCAGGTAATGGTTGAGGGTTCTTTCACTATGGAAGGGGAGAATGGATATTGGGGGACTACAGTAAGTATGCAGTGAAAACAATGAAATAATTTACATACTGAAAGCAATAGAAAAATCTGATTTAAACTCTTCAACCATTTCCCAGTAGGACATAATAGGTCATGTCAGGCTGATGTTCTTTTTTTTTTTATTTTTTAATTTATTTTTATTTTTTAAAGATTTTTATTTATTTATTTGACAGAGAGATCACAAGTAGGCAGAGCAGCGGGCAGAGAGAGAGGGGAAGCAGGCTGCCTGCTGAGCAGAGAGCCCAGGCCCCTGAGATCATGACTTGAGCCAAAGACAGAGGCTTAACCCTTTGAGCCACCCAGGCACCCCTCAGGCTAATATTCTACTGCAAAAACTAGAAGAGGCCAAAAAAATTCTAAAAATCCTACTTTTAAAAACCTCAGTGAACTATGGAAGCAATGAAGGCTATATTAGTCTGTTCAGGCTGCCATGACAAAATACCTTAAACTGGGTGGCTGAAACAACAGAAATTAATTTTCTTCCAGTTCTAGAAGCTGGAAGTCCAAGATCAGTGTGCCAGTATGGCCAAGGTTCTGGTGAGACCTCTCTGTCTTGCAGACAGCCGCCTTTTCATGTGCTCACATGGCCTTTCCTTGGTGCGCTTATGAAGCCTGAGAGAGCAAGCTCCCTGATGTCTCTTCTAAGGGCAAACAAATCTATAATGAGTGTCCCACCCTCATGACATCATCTAACACTAATTATCTCCCAAAGCTCCATCTCCAGATACTACCACATTGGGGCTTAGGGCTTCAACATACAGATTTTGTGGGGATGCCAATGTTTGGTTGATAATAAGGACGAGGTAGATCCTTGTTCACAGAGAGTAAAGAACTTTCCCAGATGAGCTGTCAGCCACCAGCTCTTTCTTCCATGGAGGCATTGCTGATCCTGGGCTCAGGATAAAGGTCTGGCTTAGCCAAAAGGAGAGCCTCTGCTCAGGGCAAAGGAAACCAGTAAGATTCTAGGATCGTGGGGGCTGGAGCAACAAATGGGAGCTGTGGGGAGCGTCAAAAGCACAGGGGATTCTGGAGTTATGTCAACATTGGAGGAGGTAGGCTTCTACAAAGCAAGGTGAAATCTTCTGCAGTTTCACACCCTTGGGAAGGGGTCCTATCTCAAACACACAGCTGGTTTCCACATCACACATATTTGTTGTAACCTTGAACAAGGCACTGTCTTCATCCAAAGTTGATTCTTGGGAAGGGACCAAACTAGGTTCTGTCAGCATGCAATACTTCTGGCTAGAGGAGAGTCAGTACCTCCATCTTACGAGAAGAATCTTAGTAATACACTGCAACTGCCCCTACACAGGGAAAGATGGTTTATGATGAAATCTTTAAAGAGCTAAAATAAAATGACGCCTAACCTATAATTCTATATTCGGTGAAAATATCTTTTAACAATGATGGTGAAATAAGCACTTTTTTCAGACAAAAAATTAAAGAAATTTGTTGATAGAAGGTAAATTAAAGAAGTACCTTTAGGCAGGGGGAAAAGAATCCCAAATAAAAACATGAAAATGCAGAAGGGAATGAAGAACTCCAGAGAGGGAAACTAAATTGGTAAATACAAACATGAATCATACAAACATACATACATACATACAATAATACACTACACTACACTACAATACATACAATAATCATAACATCACCTGAGTTTTAACATTATATGTACAACAAAAACAAAAAGTGAGAGATAGCTTAATAGTAAAAGTTGCAATTTGTCTTAGTCTATTATCAGAAAAAAACTATGTTGTATGTCTAGATGAACCACACTATATAAATAGTTAATGACAAAAATTGCAAAATAATAGAAGGGATAATGGAATAATAGCTTTTTAAAAGTGTGATTAGTCCTAAGGAAGGAAAGAAAAATGGAAAAAAGCAACATGAAACAGATAGTTTTAATAGAAAATGAATGGTGGGATGCCTGGGTGGCTCAGTCGGTTAAGCATCCAACTCTTGATTTTGGCTCAGATCATGATCTCAGGGTTGTGATCGATCCCCACGTCTGGCTCTGTCCTCAGCATGGAGTCAGCTTGTCCCTCTCCCTCTGTTCCCCCCTCACCCTCCCACTCTCCCTCCCTCTCTCTCTCTCAAATAAATAAATAAATAAATAAGATCTGAATGGCAACATTGTATATATAAACTCAACTATGCAAGTAATTACATCAAACATAAATGAACTAAATACATCAAGATTTATGGTTGTTAGATTGGATTAAACAATTATATTGTGCCTAAAGACTCACACTTGAAAGATAAAAATATAGAAAAGTGGACAGTAAAGAACAACAGCAACAACAAACCACAAAAACACTGAACAAAAGTGGTATGTCTATACTAAAGTCAGACAAAGTAGATTTAATGCCAAAAAGAATTATCACAGATAAAGACAGAGGTTTCGTAATTATAAAAGTGGGAATCCAGCAGGACACTATCATACAATACTAAATTTGTAATATACTCCATAATAAAGCTTCAAATATTGAAGCAGAAATGGGCAGAATTAAAAGAAGCAATGAACAAATCCATACTCATGGGTGCCTGGGTGGTTTAGCTGGTTAAGCGTCTTGGCTCAGGTCATGACCCCAGGATCCTGGGATTCATTCTGAATCTGGCACCCTGCTCCTTGGGGAATCTACTTCTCCCTCTGCCCCTCCCCACCCCCTCTCTCCCCACCCCTGTGTGTGCACTCTCTCTCTCCATCTCTCTCTTAAAAATAAGCAAATAAATCTTATGTTTCTGCCACTTAAACAGCAGTTTTCTTTTTCATCTTTTTTTAGAGATTTACATTTTCTTTTTCTTTTTTCTAGATTTACATTGTGTTGTTTTAGTGTACAAAAAACTGTATGTCATTATGTACATTATTATTTCAAAGGACAATATCAAATACATGAAGTTTAAGTAAAAAAAAAATAAGCAAATAATATATTTTGAAAAATCCATACTCTTAATGCAAAACTTTAGCATATTTCATTTAATAACTTATAAAATAGTGTAACAAAAAAATCTATAAAAACAACTTGACCAACTTGATCTGACTTATATAGAATACTACATCAAAAGATGATAGAATTCACCTTCTTTTTAAGGGCAAATGGATCTTTTACTGAAATCATAAAAAAAGTCTCAACAAATTTGAAAAAATTAAAGTCATTCATAGTGTGCTATTTTTCCACAATAAAATCAAAGTACAAATCAATAAAAAAATGTAACTAGAATAATGCAGCTACTTGGTAATTAAATACTTTAACAACAATGAATTTGACCATTTAGGTGAAATGGATAAATTCCTAGAAAAATACCACTTACCCAAACTGTCAGAGGTAGAAAATCTGAATAGTTCACTATCTATTAAAGATAGTTAATTCAGGGGCACCTGGGTGACTCAGTGGGTTAAAGCCTCTGCCTTCAGCTCGGGTCATGATCCCAGTGTCCTGGGATCGAGCCCCGTATCGGGCTCTCTGCTTGGTGGGGAGCCTGCTTCCCCCTCTCTCTCTGCCTACTTGTGATCTCTGTCTGTCAAATAAATAAATAAAATATACTAAAAAAAAAGATAGTTAATTTGTTATTTTAAAAAATCTTCCCCAAAGAAAATTCTAGGCTCACTTGGTTTCACTGGTAAATTCTCACAATATTTAAGGAAAAGAAAAATAACACAAATCTTGCATAACCTCTTCCAGAAAACAGACTGTTTTTCAAATGCAACTTTTGTTGAGACCAATATAGCACAATTCCAAAACCTGACAAGGACATTACAAGAAAGAAGTACAGACCAATCTCTCATGAACACAGATGTAAAAATCTTTAACAAAATTTTAGACAATTGAATCTAGTGACATGAATTGAACCTATTCTAGGAATGTAATATTGGTTTAACATTTAAAAGTTAATCCAACCATATTAACTAAAAAAAGGAGAAACTTTAAATGAACATCTCGATAGATACAGAGAAATAATTTGACAAAACTTCTCTCTCCCTCATTTATTATATATTAAAAAATACTCTTCACAAACTGTGAATAAAAGGTAAACTTTCTAAAACAAATAAAGAATATTACAAAAAATCAGCAGCTAACATCATACCCAATGGTGAGATATTGAAAACTTCCCTTCTGAACAGGAGTGAGACAAGGATGCCAGCTGTTACTACTTACATCCAATATTTTGCTGGAGCCCCTAACCATTGCAGTATTTTTAAAAAGATATTCAGATTTGAAAGAAAAAAAGAAAAAGAAAAAGAACTGTCAGTATTTCTAGACTGCATGATTATATTCTACAAAAATTCAAAAGAATCCATAAACTATTTGAAGTAATAATTGAAATCTACAATGTTGTTAGATACAAGATCATTATTTAAAAATCATTTGTGGGGCACCTGGGTGGCTCAGTTGGTTAAGCAGCTGCCTTCAGCTCAGGTCATGATCCCAGGGTCCTGGGAAAGAGTCCCGCATCAGGCTCCCTGCTCAATGGGGAGCCTGCTTCTCTCTCTGCCTGCCGTTCCCCCTGCTTGTGTGCTCTCTCTCTCACTTTCTCTCTGTAAAATAAATGACTAAAATCTTTAAGAAAAAAAAATAAAATAAAAATCATTTGTATTTCTATATATTGTTACAAATACAATGTCATATTTTAAAATGTACTATTTATATTAGTATAAAACATAAGTTGTTTAGTAATAATTTCAACAAAAGATTCGCAATGCCCAATAAACATTCTTGAGAGAGACTAAATATCTAAATAAATTTAGGAATACACTTCCAATATTTAGAAGGCTCAATGTGTCAATTCCCAAACTAATCTACAAATTAACACTATCCCAGTCAAAATCCCAGCAGGTTTTTGTTTTTGTTTTTGTTTTTGTTTTAGAGAAGTTGACAAGCTGATTCTAAAATTTATATGGAAATGCAGAGGCCCAAGGATAGCTAAGGCAATTGAAGAGAAAGAACAAAGTTTGAAGATTCATTGTACCTGAGAACAAAACACAATCATAAAGCTACAGTAATGAACTCAAAGTTATATAATCAGTTAACTAGATTAGAGAGCCCACACATAAATGGTCACCTGATTCATGACAAAGGCAATAATGCAATGGGTGAAGAATAATATTTTCAACAAATGTCGCTGGATGAACTGGGCATGTCAAAAAATATATATACGGACCCCTTTCTCTCTTCTTACTCAAATAATAATTTCAGTTCGATTATAGATTTAAATGTGAAAATTAAACAAAAAAGCCTAGAGGGCAGCATGGGAACACATATCTTTATGACCTTGAAGGAGGTAGAGATTTCTTAAATGAGACATAAAATGTGCTAACCATAAAGGAAAATCTCCTCAGATGTTATAACAAGGGACTTATCTATTACTCCTCGTATGTATTTATAACAAGGGACTGTATCTAGAGTACACAGAAACTTCCACTGATCAATAAGAATAAGGCAGACAACCCAAGAGAAAATCGAAGAAAAGATTTGAACAGACATTTCACAAGACAATATCAAATATCCAAAAAAATGTGTGAATGAGTGCTTCAACCTTGTTAGCCAGCAGGGGCTTGTGGATTAAACCACAATGAAGTTGTCAGCACACATCTCCCAGAATGGCTCAATTAACATCAGAAAATTCCAAGAGTTGGAGAGGATGTTTAGTGTTTGGGACCCTTCCACATGAAGGGTAGGTTTATAAATTGGAATAATATCTTTGAATACTTTTAGGCAGCATCTATCCAAACCAAAAAGGTTACATGCAATATGCTTTCATTTTCGTGAAGCACACAGAGGCAGGCCTGACCCATGCTGTTTTTGGTCGGGGTGATGGTTACCCCAGGGGAGGGAAGGGTGGGTCTTTGATAGGAATACAAAGGAGTGTTCTGGGAAGCAGAATCTCCGTTTCTTGATCTGGATTCTGGTCACATGAGTGTATCTAGTTGTGAAAATTCATTATGATTCACACTTACGATATGAAAAATTATTATCTGTGTGTTCATCTCCAATAAAAAATTTAATCTAACAACTTATTTTTAGAGAGGAATTAGACTAGATGGTAGAGACTGAAAAACACTACTTATTTTCACCTTATAAAAATCATGCTCCAAAGAAGCCATCTTTTTAAATTACCTTCTGATCTTAGCCATGAGCCTAGTACAATACACTTCTTAGCATAACCTAGAAAATCAGTCCTGCACTGCTGGGGGCTGAGCGGGGGAGTAGGAAGGGGGCCAATCTTTCTTCCTAATAAGAATTATTTCTATAGCCTGTATTTTATTTTCAAGTTCAGTTCTCTCTTGCCTATAGTTATAAGTGCTTTCTTTTCCCTTTCTGCTTCTAAAAACAAACTTTCACCTAAAATAGAGGAACAAAATTGCCCATGTATTCTGGGTCCTAGAAAACAGGCCCTATTTTGACAGAACATCAGTTTCATAATTCACTTTTCACATAATTGCGTAATTCAGACTCATTATCTAACAATCCCCCTATTTTAACTGTATCTTTTTCTGTGTATTTTATTCCATAGCAACATGCTTTCTAGCTCTCCCACAACCATTTCGTTTAGGGGAGATGTCTCAAAGGTTTCTCTTCACATAATAAACTACCAAGAAAGAAAAAAGGCTTGAAGATTTTTGAATAATAGGCACTGAGAACCTTCTAGCATAACAGTCATTTACTGCACATTTGACAATTAGTCTTTGAGAGCCCTACTGGTGCCAGGCGATGGTCGAGGCACAAGGGATACAACGGAATCATGGCCAGCCTGTTGGTTCTGAATTTAGATGGTTCCAAATTCAAATCCTAGTTAGATAATTTGCTACTCCTGTGAAAATGATGTTTACTTTACTGCTCTCTGTCTCAGTTTACTCATTTTTAACATAGAGTACCCATAATGCCTTTCCCCAAGCCTTGCTAGGAAGGTAAAATAGCATATTCTGTGGAATCACCTAGAATCATCCTCAGCACATGGTCAACACTTGATACACACTAGCTGTTATTACCGGAAGAGATGACAACTAAAGATATTTGCTGACTTACCTATTGACAAAGTTTGCCACCATCATCACTGCCTGCCGTGGCTCCTTCCCTAGCCCCCCAGTCTTTGTTAGCAAGGCAATGACAAACACATTGTACGAGTAACTAGGGAAGTTCTTCATTCATACCAGCTCCTGCCCTTCACAAACGAGGACACTAAATCCCAGAGATGTTGCCCCACCTGAATAGAACCTCACACAGCTCATTAGGGGGTGAAGTTGGCATTAGACCTCATGTCTCCACACTCCCAGTCCAGGAATGGGGCTGGAAAATCCTGCCGGTTGGAAGCCTGGCCCATTCTCCGATATGGCTCCAGTCTGACCCAAACCAAGGGAGCAAATAAGTAATAATCGTCCTGGGTGGTAGGGGTGCAGGGCAGCTTGCTGTAAATTGTCTATTTTTAGCCTCTCTATATGGCCTCCTCTCTGCAGACTCACTCAGGCTAACAGACTGCTGTGGGATTTAAGGCACTCTCCATGGTGTTGCTTGGTGGTTGCCATGCCAACGAAATTTAACAGAAATAGAGTTTTCCAGTATATTATTCTGGTAGAGGGTTTAAAGCCAGATTAGAGTTCTGACTCTGAAGCTGAAACGAAGCAAGCAATTAGTAATGGAACATAGTAGGCACACCATTATTACTTGTTGGATAAACAGAATACATAAATGCAATTAGGTGTTTTAGGGAGATGAAAATGTAACAGCAGAGAACTCATCTGCTACATAAAGTCAATACTTAACGTCAGTCTGGAGCAAGTTTACTCATATCTTCCCTGGATTTTCATAATTACCTGACATTCTGTGTGAAATGATTTGTCTGACTGAGGAGGACTGCCTCTGGGATCTTCAGGCCACTTACTAGCTCTCTCACTCAGGGGCCCAAGGCACACAGATGCTAATCTGGGGTCCTCCTTTGATCTGGGGAGCTTATTCATATTTGAGAGGGTCTGTGTTTGGTCCTTCTAAAGTCACTTTTTGGCAAATGTAACCACTGTATTTAGTAAAGTGCATTTGCCGTTTAGAAAGCCTCTGTGGGTCAAGAAACTTGTGTTTGAAAGGCTGTCCTTCTGGTCACCATGAGAAGATGCTATTAGATAAGGAGAGAAGCAAGGCAGCCCATAAATTTTCATTCGGTTCTCAGGGCTTTCAGCAGGATGGTCTGACAACCCTGCCCATAGTCTCTTTCCCTTTTCAATGAAATCTATTTTCCCTAGTAATCATTTCACCTTCCTTCCCTCCTTCCTCCTTGCCTATTCTCTCATCCTGCCCATAGTCTTTTCCTCTCCTCATCTCTCCCTCTTTGATGGTGGCAGTGGAAACAGCACAGGCTTTTGGAGTCTAGACAATTCATATCCTTACTATCTCTGATGCTTGTTAGTGGTGTGACCTTCAGCAACTTCCATGACATCTCAAGCAGCATTTCCCCTTGTGCTACCAATGTCTGCCTTGAATGGATTTTAACAACGAATTGTTTCTCAGACTTTGATGGATGAGAGAGTTACCTGGAGATAGGGGAAAATGCAGATTCTCGAGAATCACACCACATAGATTTCAAGTAATTATTCCAGGTAAAGATTCCAGACATCTTCATTTTAACAAGCTTCCCAGACTTCAAGAACCCTACTCTGAGAAACATTAGATATCCTCATAAACACTTAGCAGGAAACATGTTGTAAATATTCCAAAGGTGGAAGCTATGATCATTATTCATTCAGTAGACATTTATTGAACGTCTACTGTATACCTGGCACGATTCCAGGCCCTGTAGATATGTCCTACTTAATTTCTTTTACTACAGATTTAATTTGTCCTATATATATGCCTTGTCCATCCCACTAGTTGTAAGATCCTGAAGGGCAGGATAAAATAGCATAATGTAGTATAAAAGAACATACATATTAGAAGACATGGATTTTAATCCTGATTCTATTACTTACTAGCTATATGACTTCGGGCAAGTCATTTTCTCTCTCAGAATTTTATTTTATTTGTCAGAAATTAGAAAGGCTGTGGTTAAAATCTGGAGTTTGGAGTCCTGGCTCTAATCCTTTCCAGTTACTTAACTTTTTTGAGCCTCAGCTTCCCTTTAAGTAGAAAGGGAATTCATTTCAACATTTATTCCTTCAAAAAATATTTACTGAGGGGCGCCTGGGTGTCTCAGTGGGTTAAAGCCTCTGCCTTCGGCTCAGGTCATGATCCCAGGGTCCTGGGATCGAGCCCCGCATCGGGCTCTCTGCTCTGCAGGGAGCCTGCTTCCTCCTCTCTCTCTCTCTGCCTGCCTCTCTGCCTACTTGTGATCTCTGTCAAATAAATAAATAAAATCTTTAAAAAAAAATATTTACTGAGCACTTTGTATGTGACCAACACCATAACAGGTATTGCGAATATGCTGGGAAGTAGGACAGAGTCCCTGACTCACGTAGCTTATGATTAAATAATGGACGTAAATATAAATAGGTAACTCTACAAATTTTCCATTATGATAAACTCTGCTGTGATAAATTTTACTAGCAGGAGCTAACTGGCTGGACAGGATCAGGGCAGACCTCCTGGGAATGGGACCACGGAAGCTGAGCCCTGACAGATAAGTAGGCATTATCCAGAAAAGAAGGATCTGAGATGGAAAAACTGAACACTTGGAGGAGGAAAGGAATACCAGTGTGGCTGAAACCAAGTGCACAGGGTCCCCTCTCCTTCGCAGGTGTTGGCAAGATTAAATGAGATAATAAAATGTTTAACACAGTGCCCAGCGTAAACACAATGATCATGGAGATAGCACACCTTTTGGTTTGTTGTAGACAGTGAATGAAGAACTACTGTGTAAATGAGAGGTTCTCAAAACTAGTGTTTATTAGAATTACCAGCAGAACTTGTTAAACCACAGAATGCCTCCTCCCACTTCAGAGTTTCGGATGTTTGGTGTGAGGCATGTAATTTGCATTTCTAACTAGTTACTAACTAATGCTCATGCTGCTGGTTGGAAGTGGGAGCATACCCCTTGAGAGCAAGTGGTGTAACTGTAAGGTCCTGAATGTCTATCAAAGTTGTTTCCCACAGTGCTCAACTCTAGTCCCTCCATAGTACAACCTCTCCATAATTACTTGATACTATCCTTGATACTTTTAGGGTGAAAAAAGGACATTGAAAATCCCCATCCTTTTATTTTTACAGGGGAGGAACTCAAGGACCAGAGGCAGGGAGCTAAGAAATGGGACGGGGCCTGAACCCAAGAGTTTTTTTTCTCAAGGGCTACATTTGGTCTCTTTCGTTCTAAGGCAGGCAGCCCCTGAAAGAGGCTTACCCCCATCTGCTAGATGACCAAGATGAGATTGCCCTCCATTACATGTACATTTCACACTTAAAAATATTTTACTAAGTGAATTGGTTTTTGAAATAAACATTTTTTAGGTCATCAGGTGAATTCAATGAAATACAATCTTTTCAAAGAGAATGCACCCCAGCACAACAGCCTATACCACCCTTTATGCGGAAGTGAGTGCATATTTAGTTCCCCTTCTTTTCCTTGTTGTTTTAATAGATGTGTAGGCTCCTCTCTTGCACCTGAAATAACCAGAGTTGATTTTGTCAGTGTTGTTCTGGGTCAGAGAAAGTGTTTTACCCTCACAACCTCATTTGATTCTCATCACCCCAGTAGAAGGTAGTTCCCCACTATCTTTCACAGATGAGAAATCCAAGACACAGAAAAGTCTAACTTGATGCAGATCCTAGGAGTCAGGATTTGAATCCCAGCATGAGGATTTGAATCATGTCTGACTCCAGAGCTTGGGCTCTTAATTACATAAACAAAATCTAAGATAGTCATTGAGGTATTCACAGCTGAAATAAAATCAGCGTTGAAAGGAGCAGTATGGTAAGCTCTGAGAACAGAGACACCCTTAGGAGTCGAGAAGATGCATTGAAATAACTATACGGGTTTTCTAATAACAAAACCCAACAGTAACTTTTACTCTGGTTTCATACTTCAAGAGTTAGACCAGGAATACCCTAAAACAGGTTAAAATAAGAAGCTGAGTCATCAGGGTCTTTCTGAAGGAAAGAAACCTCCGTAGCATGAGAGATCTTCGCTCCTGCGGGGAGGGGCGGGGACTGGATGCCTGAGGACTCCGGGAGGGAGGAGGCGTGTCCCTCACAGATCCGGGCGAGGGCGTGGGGGGTCTTCTCGCTTTATTTATTCACAACCCACATACTTCACTAGATTTAGTTCTGCCGGTTAACATAGCACCAGGATGCTCGGCTGGTAAGGCTAGAGGAGACTCTAGGTTATTCGGGGACATTCTCGTCCCCGTTGCTTAGGAAGAAGAGGTCCTAAAATGAAGCACCGGACCTTCCTGCCGACGGATTAGCGAAGAAACCCACGCTGCGCCTCATCCTCATCCACACTCTCCCGCTCCCCAGTAACTGTAAAGTGCAAAAGAGCTGGCCGGGGCCTGCAGACAGCGCAGCGCCTCCGCGCCTGGCACGCTTTTCCCCTTCCCTCCCCCCGGGGAGCAATCCCCGCGTCTCCCCGCGTGACGTCAGTGGGATCCTGAACCCCATCCCGCTTCACGGCTGGGGGCGGGCAGACGGCGCTCCCCCACGCGGGGCAGAGCGGGGTGCCGCTCGCGGGGCTGCGGCGCCGCAGGCCTCCCCCCCCCGCCCCCGGGGCGTCCGCTCTCGGGCGCCGGGGTCCCCCGCAGCCGCGCGCGCCGCCCCCGCCACGCTCCGCCCCGGACGCCGCCGGTCCCCGCGCGAGGGTGCGCGGGGGGTGGGAGCGGGCCCCGGCTTAGCCTGATTTACGGCTCTGCTGAAAACCGCTTCGCTCCCGCAGCAGTAGCACCGGCCGCGGCGGCAGCAGCAGCGGCTGCAGCTGCAGCAACAAGTCGGGTAAGTGGCGGCAGCTGGGCTTCTGCGCCTGCGGCCCGGCCCGGGGAGGGGGGCGCGGCAGAGGGGCCGGCCGAGCGGTCCCGGGTTGGGGAGGGGTCGCGTCCTTTCCGCGCGGCGGGGAGTTGCGCCGTCTGCCCCCCACTTGCGGGAACTCAAGCGCGCACGAATCCACTCTGGCACCTGAGGGCTGGCCCGCAGCGGAGTGGGGGCGGGGAGAGCCGGGACCCTCGGGGCAGCGTCTTTCCCAGACTGCCCTGGACGGGCAGAGGAAATTAGGGCTTTATCGCCAACCCTGTGGATTGGGGTTTCCGCTGGGCCCTTGAAAGCATGAGTACTCCCAGAGTGTGTGATTACCCATTTCCCCATTCAGGGATGCCAACCCTTTTCCTTTGACGCCTGGAATCCTGACTTCCCCTGCCTTCACCTCTCTGCTGCCTTTTCGGCCAGGGTTTGCAGCCTATCTCTTAGAGCCCGGAGTAGCACAGGAAGAGGTTTTCCTCTGGGGAGGGCGGGGGGGGGGGGCGGGCAGAGGCTTATTAACCTGGAGGCTTTGCCTAGCTGGCTGGGGACGGTTCGGGCCTCTGCTTTTCGAAGAGGTTGAGGTTCCAATAACAACACTTTCCAGGTATAGACCCTTAGCTGAGCTTCCTCTTTTTGGGGCCCAAGGTTTGTTAACATTTAAATAGAAGCCATTCCTGGAGGGAATAGGTATGTCCTGCTTGCAGAATAGGGTTGCTAGTAGTCATCTGTTGCTAGGGCTAAGATAATAAATTCTTACAAGGAAATAAGAACTTCCTGTTATTAAAAGAGTTATACTGGTATCTGCTAGGTTCACATATTGGCCATCTCTAAAGGTTATCATATTAAAACAGGATCAGAGACGAGATAAATCATTCAGAAAACCATATCTTTATAAAGTCTTGGCCATGGCCATGGCTCCTAGTGGGTCAAAACGTATTTGATATCTTGAGTTCCCAAATGTCAGTAATTCTGGAATATGGAGACTATCATTACAATAACATTTTGATTTATGGCATCACAGCAATAACTAAAAGCAAAATCTCAGGTTGCAAAATTTCCAGCTGATGCTGTGTTTAATGCCACTGCACCTAGCTTGAGTAATATCATTCTTATGTTTGAAGAAAGATTGCTGAACTCGCTCTCTCAGGACAGTTTTGACAGTTCATGTGAGTCTTCCTCATTTTTTGAATTCATGCTTATCGGATTGTTTCAGTAAAATAGGGCACAGATTTGCAGTTAGTGCACTCAATTTGGGAGGGCAAGAAACTTGAATTTCACTTCTGGAGCTGCCACTTTCCATCTGGCTTTGAATTCATTACTTTACCTCCTTGCTCCAGTTTTCTCATCTGCAAAAAGAGAATGTTATCCGTCTTCTTTATCGTGGGCAGGGGGAGGGGAGGCTGGCAGGCTTTTTCCTAAAGGCCAAGGAGTAAGTCATTTTGGCTTTGCAGGCTGCAGAGGTCACTCACCTTTGCCTTTAGTGCAAAAGCAGCAGTAGGCAACACAGAAAGGAGTGAATGTGGCTGGATTTGGCCCACGGATTGTAGGTTTTAATTTTAATGTGAGATATTATATACCAAAGGCATTTGAAGCCAAAGGCCTCTGCCGTGGTATTAATGAACAGGCCACAAGTGTTTCAGGAGCATTTTTTAAACAGATGTGTGAACTGTTTTATGTTGCCCTGTTCAGGACTTGAAGAGTAATGCAACAGAAGGCTTTTGAGGAAAGCAGATATCCCTGGCAGGAGTCCTTCGAGAATGTTGCTGTGTGCCTGCCATTCCGCTGCCCGAGGTGTGGAGACCATACCAGATTTAGAAGTCTGTCCTCGCTGAGGGCCCATCTGGAATTCAGTCACAGCTACCAGGAAAGAACCCTCTTGACCAAATGCAGCCTCTTTCCATCCTTCAAAGACACAGACCTAGTCACTTCCTCAGAACCCCTGAAGCAGGGGAAACTGCAGGGCACCGGCCACGTGGTGAAGCAGAAACCCAGCTATGTGAACTTGTACAGCATCTCCCACGAACACTCCAAGGACCGGAAGCCATTCGAGGTGGTGGCCGAGCGGCCCGTGTCCTACGTGCAGACCTACACGGCGCTGGACCTGCGTGCAGACTCGCTGGAGGGGCCGCGCTCCAGTCCTGGACTGCCCACCTCCGACACCAAAGCCGCTTTCGAGGCTCATGTCCGAGAAAAATTCAACCGGATGGTCGAGGCCGTGGACAGGACCATCGAGAAGAGAATCGATAAGCTCACCAAAGAGTTGGCCCAGAAAACTGCCGAACTGTTGGAAGTTCGGGCGGCCTTTGTGCAGCTGACGCAGAAAAAGCAGGAGGTGCAGAGGCGAGAGCGGGCCCTGAACCGCCAGGTGGACGTGGCGGTGGAGATGATCGCTGCGCTCAGGCAGCGCCTGACCGAGTCGGAGGAGGAGCTGCTGCGGAAGGAAGAGTAAGTGGTGCTGCGCCGTGGCTTTAGCACCTCCCCCCGGGGTACAGGCACCTGTAAAGCCAGGATTGGTTTTTATTGCTCGCCGGTACCTCAGCTACCTTTCTCACTGATACAGTTGAACTCGGGACCCAAAAGGCCTTTGATACTATTTACGCTCTCTGTGTATAGTCTGCGAGCCAGCAGCAGGAAAGACAAAATATTCAGTCCCTTCTCGCCTTGGAAACTACAGCACGTTTTGAGAGAGAGGAGTAGTGGGGTCTACGCCTGGTGGGATCGGTTCCCAGCACTAGCTGGTGAGCTGGGGGAGGTGAGTGGGCGGGCAGAGAGGGGGATCTAGCCCAGCCATGCCTTCTTGGTAGCCTCCGCGTAGCAGAGTCGAGAACATGAGATGCGGTCTTGTTCAAGTATAAAAATATGCTCTGAATACCAGTAATTCTGGCTGCTTTGCCATTTTGGATTATCTGCTCGTGTTAATTAAATGTTGGTAGCTGAGGATCCATTTAATTATAGTTTTTATTTGGAAGAAGCCGACATTAGTAAACCCAGAGGAGACTTTCTGATCCTGCTGGCTTCTGTGATTTTAGTTTGAGAATTTTCTTTTTGTAGAGTGGTATGACTAGAGTCAGTCAGGCCTGTTCGCACAGAGTTGGCAAGTGGTTTTCACAAGATAGAGGTGAAAGACATCATACTTGGAAGAGCATTTCCTTATCAATAAGTACGGCTTCAACTCAAACTAGAAAAGCTTACCTAGTAATGCAGTGTATTTCCCAAATGCAGAATGTTAGATTTAATTTTAAATGGAGGCTCAGAATTTGTAGAATCAAAGAGCATAAAAATGGATACCCTAGGATAAAGTAGGAAGGTTTCAAATAATCTGGATTATATTATAGAGATTGACTTAATTTCCTACTTTCCGTTTCTACTAGCACTCTTCTATCCTGTGTTATCTCTTAAAATGTAGTAGTTAAAGCTTCTCTGTTTGGTTCGAGGCTGAGAAACCCCATATATTAAAGAGACCATTACCTAGTGTCACTAAATACCTACATTGTACCTAGAGGGAAAACCTGCTCTGATCAACTAAAAATTTTTTTAATTACCTAGTGAGCAGATTTGAATCAGCCATGGATTTACTTGGCTTTTTAGGGAAATGGTCTGTAATGAAAAATGTTTCTCTCTGGGCTTCTGGAGTTTCCCTGTGGGAAGTTAGTGCCATGATGACCCATTGTGGCCAGCAGGGTGATTAACATTGCATCATCGGAAAAATGGCAGTTGGGGTTCCCCTATGTGCAAAGAAAAGCTTAGAATTAAATTTGTGGTGTTTGTTTGATTGAAGAGAAGTGAATTTAAAAGGAAAACGAACTGATTGCACATATTGATTTGTCATATTTTACTTATTAATTACACAAGTAATAACAAATGTGGGATTTGGGCTGGTGGTTGCTGGGAAGGAAGCCAATATGATGGCAGGGAGAATCCTATAGTTAGATCTAAGTTATTCTCAAGGATCTAAATTTTATTTGGCGTTGTGAGTTCAAAGGTGCTTTATTATTAAGAATATCTGGTTGACTTTGTAAAAGTGGGCCATGCATAGATCAATTATGATAATGTTAACTCAGTGCTAGCACCTGAGGACCAATTGAAAAAGTAATACATACTCATAAAAAAAACTTTAACAGGGTAGAATTGTATGTGTTAAAAGGGTCCCTTCCTCTCCAAGGATACCCTGCTCCATCCTCCAGAGAAAGCTGCGGTTTAGGTCAGTGAATGTCTTTCTAGAGCTTTCCTATGTAGATACAATCATATGTACTTTATACACAGACATACTATATTCTCCCAAATGGAATCGTGACATATACTGTTCTGCCACTTATGCATGGAGTATTTTTTGTTTTAATGTAGTATGTTGCAGGCATCTTTCAGGTCCTGAGTATAGGATTATGTCATTCCTTTTGGCTCTTGCATGGTATTCTGTGGTGTGGATGCATTCATCCTGATTTCATCAGTTTGCTATTAATCAATACACGGTTTTGTTCTGTTTTCCTAGTATTAAAAATAATGCGTCAGTCAACATCCTTGTACATACATCTTTGTTCATGTTTTTGTGAGTATATCTGAAGATAAATTATGAATTGGTTTTTAGTATGTCATTTTGGACAGCCGGGGAGGAGGGGAAGCAATAGCATTAAAAAAAAAACTTTAAATGAAAATACAGTGAAACTGCTTTAAACTTTTGAACATAAAATTAACAAAGTCTTCATTTTTTTAAGCCTTCATTTGGCCTGGCTTGTCAGTTTCTGTATTCAAGTCTCAAATAATCACTCTTTCTGTACATAAAATAACACTGAAAGAGTCTTGTTCCAGGAAGGACACTGGAGCTCTTGGTCTGAGAGGGTGACTGTGGCCAGCTCCGTCAGGGTCTGTGGTGTTCAACCTCCTTGACACCCGCCCCTGCCCCCAAAATGGGGATGGAGAGCAAGTCAGCTGCCCATCTGCCACACCATGGAAACCGAATTCATTTGACTAGATTTGCCTACCCGGGAAAAAAGGCCCTTTCCTCCTCACCAACCTCACAGAGCCGTGTCATGGACCCAAGAGGTGACCTGTTAGTTATGGGACAACTCTATTTGGCCAGAGAGCAAACCAGGGGCTAAACCCCTCCAAATGAGCTCTCAGGACTCATTTGTGAGAGAACTCAGGTGGTTACAGTCCTAGTCGACGTGGCCTTCAACTTGGGGACCTTTTGAGACCCAGATGGGAGATTCCGTTTAAAAAAATCCAAACACCGGGATGCCTGGGTGGCTCAGTTGGTTAAGCAGCTGCCTTCAGCTCAGGTCATGATCCCAGCGTCCTGGGATCGAGTCCCACATCGGGCTCCTTGCTCGGCAGGGAGCCTGCTTCTCCCTCTGCCTGCCACTCTGTCTGCCTGTGCTTGCTCGCTCTCTCTACCTCTCTCTGACAAATAAATAAAAAAAAAAAAAACACCAAACACCTACATGAGGCTCTCTTGCGTATGGATTTTTTTCCATCAACTTTAAAAGCCTTTCAGGTGAGACTTAGGAGGCTCCCTTGGTTGTGGATTTTGCATGAGGCTCTTCTGCTTACGGATTCTCTCAACTTTAAAATCCTTTCTTTCAAACTGAAATGAAAGACTCCAGGGCCGCTTCTGCCCCGAAGCCATCTATAGGCTGAATCACCATGCATTGTAGAGGCCTAAGTAAACTCTAACAGAGGACGTTGGTTGGATAGGCAGCATTTTGTACTTTGAGGCTGGTGAGTCTCATTGTACCTCTGGAGAAAGGTGTCTATAAGTCCCTGGAGCACAAACCCAAGGGAGCTGTTGCCCATCATCTTCACAAAGTCTCTGCAAGTTTACAAGTCCTACCGAAGCAGGTATTTACTTATTCAGGAGTTTTCAGAGCTATAAGGTAGCACTACCCATAATCAGGTAAATCAATCCCAGCTGACCTTGCAGTAAGGTATCCCTTAACAAGAAAGGACGGACTTGGATGGTAGCTGAGTTGTGGTTGGGTCGGTCATCCAAGGTTTGGAGCACACCCATGTAATGCTGCTAATCCCAAGTATTTCTGTACCTCCTTCTGGTGAGACTGGGAAGCCCTTGCCTGAGCACCCGCGATGGCCCAACATTGTGCTAGGTGTATATAGGGAACATAAAACTCATGCTGTTTTCCTCTAAGGAGCTAACATCCTACATAGGAAGAATAAAACATCCTGCGATCATGTCCATGTTCAGACCCAAGGTAATTGAATAAGTGCTTAAATACAAGGCATGGTTTCAAGTTGATAAACCACTAAAGAACAGATTTTTTTTTTCTTTTTAATGCGGAGCGGCCACACTGAGAAAGCGAGGAGGAAGGGCAGTGTTTGCATCAGTGGCCAGAGGAGAGTGACGTTGAAGGGACAGCAGGGAGAACAAAGACTGTTAGAGAGGGCCCCTGGGGAGAGCCTGTGATTTGGGAACTGAAAGGTACTCCTGTCTCCTTCAGGATAGCACTCTCATTTTACAGAAGTGGAAAATAAGGCCCAGAACAATGGAATGACTCGCCCAAGGACAAAAATTTGGTAGCACAGCTGAAATTGAAACCCATATTCCCTGTCTCTCTGCTGAGTGCTTTTTCCATTAATTCACTGTATCTCAGCCAGACTTTTGAAAATGTGGTATTTGCCCAAAGCGTCAAGACTTATGTAATACTGAATCTGGCCCATTTTGGAATGGGCTGGCTTCCTTGCTGTTTTGAGAGAACTGCTACGGTGACATCATTTATTTCTCTAATGAGATTAAAGCAAATATCAGCTGGCATCGAAGGTGTTGGGAAATAGGGAAATGCTGGCGTCATAAGTGTGGTTATGCTATCCAGCTTCTGGAATACCGGGCCAAGTCTTTTTAACTTGACTCTCTGGATGTCCATGGCCAAAGTGGAGCATGTGCCACAGCCAGCCCTTGATTGTGATGAGGGGCCCCCTTGTAATTCTGTCTCATCTCCATCCTACTCCCTTGCAAAGTCTGATAGAGATAATCCTTCCCTTCTTCCTTCATTATTTGCCCTGCTCCCTGCTGGGAGTCAGCCCAGGAGACAAACCTCGCACTAAGTCCCTGCCGAGCGCCAGGTACTGTTCTAGGTCATAGGTAGTATAGCAGGTGAGTCCCGTTTCTGCTTTCATGACAGCAAGAGGCCAGAAGGTAAAATTAAATGTTAAACAGATCCTTAGGGACATGATGAAAGAGGCATAAAGGGTGGCCTGCACCAGGTAACCGGCATTTAGGTTTCTATCCTAAGCTTGGTGTGGGATGCGGGACTTAAAGGTAAGTTTGATGGTAACTTGCTTTGCACAGCTAAACCCTCTTGCCACTTAATTACAGCATTCCTATTTTTGATCAGCGAAAGCAGTAACAACTTGGTCTCCAGATGGATCCATAGCTAGGAAACAGGCCAGGAAAAATCATGTTACATGTAGGGTTCAGTGGGACAGGGAGGGGTCTGTTTGCTCCGTATTTTAGTGTGTTTATGTAAATGAGGTCCTCTCTTTCCAGGCTGCCTTTCCTGCAGACTTAAAAATAATGTAGAAAAAATCTGGACGTCAAACATGTCCTGTTTGGGATGGTTAAAGGCTGGAGACCAAGGAGAATATTCCGTTTTTCCCTGTCTATCTAGTGTCAGTTGCCTTCTCTCTGGACTGAGGGGCTTAGATGTAGTGTCGATCCACTTAGTACCAGTAAGAGTCATTTGACTTTCTCATTAAAGGTATTTTTTAAGCTCTTAATGAGAACTATATCCATTTTGGTTTAGTCAAAGAAGCCAAGAGAGAAAGTTGAGGCCGGGGCCAACAAAAGTACAGATGCCCTGGCTTCAGATGTGCCACAGGTGCCGATTCCACCGGGGGGTGCCCTGTGGGGTACGCAGGAGCCAGCCCTGAGCTCCAGGATGGCAGCCCAGCTCCCAACCCTGGCTGGCGGTGGACTTCAGCTTCAGGATTTGCCTTGCGGCTGACATCGCTGTCTGAGGTGCTCTGTGATCAATAGCTAGCCTATTTTTAGCCAGAGGTATTTTTACCATTTCACATACCTCCAAAGAGGTTCATAAATCAGTAATGTAAAATGAAATTTAAATAACTTGGTAGAGCTTTGCCTTTGGGAGGAGAAGCTGATTTTAAAGTGTTGTTTAAGAATGGAAGAGAAGCATCCATTTTTGATCCCACCCTTGGTCCTGTGGGAAGCACCTGTATTGTGGGTTACTTTTTGGTTTTATGCCCCCGTACTTGTCTAGAAAAAGATGAAAAGAAACCTCACGCTCTTTTCGTCAGTTAATGATATTCAACTAGAAATGGGTTGTACATTTCACACACTCAGCAGAAATTTGTTGTGCCCCTATTGTGGGCTGGGCTTGTGTTTGGTGCGAGGGTGACCACAGTGAAAGAGGCGGCAAGGTCCCTGATCACACAGATGTCCCACCGGAATGGGGTACGTGGCATGACTAGTCCTCTCTGCAGTGTGCGTTGTGACAGGGTGCAACGTTCTGCGGGAGAACACAGCAGGTCACCCACTCCTAGGCATGTGTGGGACAGCTTCCTAACAGGTGAGCCTTGAGGTCAGAAGACTCCTTAAGAACGGGGGCTAGGGAAAGGCAAGGGGAGGGACCCTAGTGGAAAAACGGTGTGTGCAGAAATAAGAATCTGACTCACAGCCAGAATGAAGGGAGATCCCTGGTGCTGGAGCAGAGAGGGAAGTGATGTGCATTTATGAGACCCAAGGGGGACATCAGGCTGTAGGATGGCCGTGAAAGCTGGAAACATAGGGAAATAACTATAAATTACAGTATATGTTATGATCAGTGTGTTGTCTCCTATTAACAGTGCAGGGTTCGATGGTTATGTAACATTGTAGCGAACACCACAGTGCATTAATGCACATAATCCCTCTGTCTCTACACCCACTTCTAGAGTGGGTTCATCCCATGACAGTGTATCTTTAATTTTTCTGAATTATCCTGTCTAACCCACCTCAGAAGAGGAAAAGGAAGGGTTTGATCTGTAAAAAATTAAATATTATCAATGTTTCAGACCTTATGGCAGTCCTGTAAGTGGACGAGTGCTTGGGGGAAAATACTTTTTCTAAATAAAGCTTTGATTGCACTATAAGGGCTTTTTCACTCGGTGCCTCTCTGTTTCTGAATCTCAAGATATGGACAGATTTCTAGCTCTGCAAATCATTCTGCATAACAGTGAGCTTCAGGCCAGTTTCTTTTCCTATACTGGTATTTCTTTCTTTAGTACCAAATATTGATTTTAAATAAGCATATTTTCCACCGAAGCTTAAAACCTTGCATTCTCTCGTATTTAACCTTTTTAAAAAATACATATATAAGAAGTCAAAGACAGGGCTGGAGGTAAGGTAGAATCAGTTAGCTTCCCCAAAGCTGGTTTGCACCACGGCCTGACGGGATTTCATGCAGACTCCCTCTGTCTTCTCACCCATCTGGCCCTCCAGTCTTCCCCCACCTGTATTCTAGGTCACAGGGTTGAGAACCTAAAATAAAACCACACAAGTGTCTTCCTCTTCTCTCAGATGGCATCGTGTTATTCTTTCTCTTAGTCATTCAGCTCAGCTTTGTAATTACATATTTATTTCAGTATTTGTTTCTTTTAATGTTTGCTTCTCCCACTGTATCCAGGGTTAGCACACCACCAGCCTGATCCAGCCTGCTACCTGTTTTTGAGGAGCTTGTGAGCTAAGAACTTTTAATTTGAAAAAGAACTCAAAAGAAAAATAATAATTCATGACATATAGACATTATACAAAATTCAAATTTCAGTGTCTTTTGTGCTAGGGAGAGTTGAGTAAGCGTGACAGAGACCAGATGGCTTGCAGAACCTGAAATATATACTCCCCAGTCCTTCCCAGGAAATGTGGGCTGACCCCGGGTTCGGCAGTCAGCTTCTCAAGGATAGCCATGGGTTCAGGAAAGCCCCAACACTAAACCCAGTACTAGCTAACATTCAATAAATGTTTGTTGAGTTACAAAATAGCAGAATAAATAAATGTGCAGACACATCCTCCTGAGCTTGCAGACCTCATTGCCTACCCCCCACCCGTGTTCTGAGATTCAGGAGCACTTGTACCCAGTGGGGCAGTATCTCAGACTCCTTGGCCCCCCTTCTCCTTATATTGCTAAAAAAAAAACATACCTGAGGACCCCCAGAAGTTTTGTTTGCATGAGTTTTACCTATCAATATTTACTGTATTAGAAATTAAAAGTTAGGGGCACCTGGGTGGCTCAGTTGGTTAAGCGTCTGCCTTCAGCTCGGGTCTTGATCTCAGGGTCCTGGGATCGAACCCCGAGTCAGGCTCCCTGCTTGGTGGGGAGTCTGTTTCTCTCTTGCCCTCTCCCCTTGCCTCTCACCTCCACTCGTGTTCTCTCTCTCTCTTTTTCTCTCAAATGAATAAAATCTTACAAAAAAAAGAAAACTTAGAAATTTAAAAAACAATTATTAATTTATATAAAAATAATAAGAAATCTATTGCTTGTTGGCATAAATAACATCTTTGCATAAAAATAACTTTTCCTAAAAACAATTTAGCAGAAGGAGTTGCATGGTTTTATAGGTCTTGCAAATATTTGTAATATCCGACTTAAATAGAAGGCAGCTGTACCTTGTTACTTTTGCATTTCTTCTGTTGCAAATCTTTTGGTTGAAGTAGATGAAGGAAATCCAAGCTCACATATGTATGTAGTAAGAAAAGGGAGGGGTACTTTAATAGCTTTTTCAGAGAACAGAAGATATTCTGCTTGGCTACTATGCCAAAAGTTGACAACTGGTAGTTTCTTCAAGATTCATCAAGATATGAGATCTGAAATCCTATCAGGGAATATCTTGTTCTTCCTTATATTGAAACCCATTAGTCTTTCTTCCACTTTGAATGGCTATTCGAGGGTTTGGTCTAATCATGAAAGTGCTTATAAATGCAATGTGGTTAAACCTCATTCCTTTTCATTCAGGAAATTCCCAAGATTCCCTGGGGAAATAGGAAATGTTTCTGGATATTGTTAGTCCAGATTGAACAGAATGTGAAAGGGGAATCTGAAGTTGTACACACAGGCTAGTCCCCAGTTAGTCACTGGGTTTGGTTACCATTTTTATCTAATACACCCAAACATATTCTCAGCATGAAGCACTTCTGCAGCCATCGTCTGCTATAACATCGTATTTAAAATGAAATCATCAGGCTTCTTCTGTCTTTTCTTTGTCTTTCTTTCTTTTTTTAGTTGATGTGAACCACTCATAAACTGAAATTATGTTAGTATTGACACCAGGTTGGTTGAAAAATGCAAAGGGTGGTAACTTCTCAGCTTCAGGGCACAGGGTAATTGGGTGAGGGAGATGTCAGAAAAAGATGCTTCTCTCTGTGACGTGACATAGCTCCCCAGGATCAGCTAGGAACATTGATGTTAATTTGCAAAAGTTTTATATAGAACCAATAGCAAAACATTCCATGATTTAAAAATACAGCCATAAACTGTATTGCACTCAGATTTGTCTTCTTGCTTTTGAGATATTAATCCTGTGGGATTAAGCTGTCAGGTATTGCTGTTTTACATTTTAGGCATTACAGCCTGAGAACCCCCACATAGTAAATATGCATAGAGAAAAAAAAGACTGGAAAAATATACTAGGATGTTGATAGTAGTTACCTTTGGGTGTTGGGATTGTGGGTCATTTTTTGTTTCTTCTTGTCCTTTTAAAATACTCCTTACAACGAATACATAGTGAACAGTATGTGTCATGTATTCTATCGAATGATGGGCTTAAGCAGAGAACAAAAAAGCTGATTTGGCCCTTGCTCAGTTTTAGATCTTTCAATAGGTCAATTTTTAATGTTTCCCAAAATAAATGTAAATAATATTTCTGTAATGAGGAAATTTTATTTTATTTTATTTTTATTTTATTTATTTTTATTTTATTTTATTTATTTATTACAAACCAAAATGAACTGGAAAAAAAGTTGGCTCTTTTTCTATGTTTTTCTGTGTTTTTCTTTTGGGTAGGGGAGAGGGTTGTGGGTTTTGGCTGTTTTCCTGATAAGTACAGTTTGGAGACTTGTGTCATGATTCAGGTGTCACCTACGAATATCATCTAAATATCACCTACAAAGTTTCTACAATGGACTTGACTCTGAATGAATGGAAGCCTTTTTGTCGGAAAGAGGAAGGCATAGCCATTTCCCGGGCTCTGTGTTCTAGTGGTACTTTTGAGCTCCATCTAAGGGATGCTAACCATTCCTTGAACAGCTGTGACATGCTGGACGTAGCACCCGGATGGACCCTCCATCCATTATTTTGCGGCTAGGTAAGGTTACTTAGGGGCAGATCAAAGCTGAATGATGGTAGAGCTTGAAAACTGGCCAGTGTCTGTGGCCTGAACAGCTTGGAAAACACACCGCTTCCATGCTGGGTTCATACGGAAACATCTGGAAATTAACTTGAGACTTGATGATGGGAGAAAGCTCTTTTCCAAAGGGATTCATTTCTTTTATGTGAATATTTCTTAGCTACTGAAAAATACTAGAATTATTATGGAATTGGGGTTTATGTTTGATTCTGGCTAGAAAACTAGGGAAAAAGGGGGGGCTACTATGATAAACAGTTCTGTGATGCATTACATCAGAACCATCTCCTTTCTATTTTTATAAATACATAATTTCCAAGGTTTTGCAGAGATGTTTGACTCTGAAGGAAGTGTCAGAAAGGTTTCAGTGTAGCCAAGTGTGACTTAGTTATGAGAGAAAAAAATCACAACTAATTGTAAAAACAAGTCACTGACTGGTTGTTACAGAATAAAGGAGCAAGAAACCACTTTTTTGCAAAAACCTTCTGCCAAACTTCCTGGGTCGGGCTTACCTGAACTCCTGCTCTCAGGAAATTATGGAGCAAAGTAGAAGGTGCAAAGACGGCAGTGGATTTCATCAACTGTCTAGAACAACTGCACGAGGTTAGATGTTTTTAAACTGGGATTTTTTAATCTGAAATGAAAGAGGAGAATGTGTAGTCTTTAGAATTGTGGTTCTGCATAAGTTGAATGTGGCCAGAAAAAGGAGGGGGTACTTCCTGACAGTCTAGAGAGATCCTGAAGGCGTATACAAGAAGTACTATAGCCAACAGGTAGTGAAATGATGGCATTCATTACCCTGGGTGGTGTGCGTGGCAGGACATACAGAGGGGAAGGCTGAAAGGATCTTTATAATTTCTTATAGAGAACTGGATGAAGAGAGTTGTGATAATATGTTGGTCGTGCTGATCACCTGGTGCTGACAGTTCTCAGGCCAAGCACCTGTGTGTGTGTGCAGAGTTGCTGGTGAGAAGTCTACCAAATTGTTACAGGTGGTGGTCTCAGGATGACGGGGTTTCAGATGATATTTTCTTCTTTATATTCCTCATGTATTTGAATCTAAATGAATTTCATTATAATTCAGCAAAGTGTTGTTTTCATCCATGCATTAGAAGTAAAAGGATATCAAATAGTAATAAAGTCATTACAGTTTTTCTGGGTCTGTAAATGACAGTTATGTGGGTAAAGGAATATTGTTTGAGATATTTTGCTCAACTTTTTAGGGGAAGGGCAGTCTGCACATGCATTCTCCTCTGGCAGCTAACATGGTTTTTGCAGTGGACCTTGAGTCTACCTCAGGATGACATTTCTTGGGCTGTTTCACTTTTAGCTCAAAAATGCATAATTGGACAAGATGACTCATTTTACACCCTTCAGTGCTCAGCATTCCCTTTCGTTTCCATACCTTCCCTCCCTGTGCTCTCTTCTCCCCCAGCAGCTAAACTTTTAAAATGTAAGTTAGAACTTTTCTCAAAAGTGTCCATTGGTTTTCCATCTCATTTAGAAGAAAATCTGGAGTCGTCACAGTGGCCTCTGCTCCTTCCATCCTCCCCAGTCCCTGCCTGCAGTCAGGCAGCCGTCCCGTCTGCCTATTCCCATAAAGGCCTGGCTTACCCTCCCCGTGAACCTTCCTGGCTTATTCCTTGTTTCCTTCAGGTATCTGGTCCCCTCTTTTCCCCATCCTGAAAGTGGTCCCTGACCCCTTTCTGAAATACCACTCACACTATCCCTCCTTCTGTTACTTTCTGTCCCCTTGCGCCCAGTTTCAGTTTTCTCTCTAGCACTTATCACTCCTGGCCCAGATATTTATTTGGATATCGATAATGACCCTCTCTTTGTACTGAAATGTAATCTCAAAATGTAATCAGCAAAACATTATGTTACCTCTGTTGTCATTGCCGCGAGCACGCTGCCCAGGGCAGTGCCCGACACATAGTCAGCTCTCAGTAAGGACGTGCTGAAGGAATGAATTCCTGTCTCATTTCTCCGCTTTGTGTTCTGACACTTTTGCCTTGCAGAGAAGTCGTTACATTCAACCATTTCTTGGAAGCAGCAGCTGAGAAGGAGGTTCAAGGGAAAGCTCGGCTCCAGGACTTTATTGAGAATCTGTTGCAACGGGTAGAGCTGGCGGAAAAGCAGTTAGAGTACTATCAAACCCAGCAGGCCGCTGGCCTCTGCCGAGACATCAGCGAGCACGTGGTAAGTCACACAGGTCCAGCCACCATGTTTGCAGTCCTTGGGTACGGCAAGGTTGGGTCAAGGACAGAGGAAAGGGGAGCTGGGGAATGACTTTTGGGAAACCTCTAGACATCAGCACCAGTCATCCCTGTGTTATGAGGTGATACAGTGAACCCCAGACACCTACCAGAAGTTAGCGAAATTCCGGATACATGGTTGTCTTCACCTGACCCCACTCCACACCAAGAAAAATAGGTAGAGATATTTTTTATATTAAAGAATAATAGAGTTGGAAGTGGCCGAAGGAATCATTGGTCCCAACCTTGGTGCTCAAGTAGACTGGAAGGTATCAATACCCTATTTGGGAGCTCTTTAAGGGGCTCTTAAGAAAGCTTTGGCCTTTCTAGGTACTCTTTTTTTTTTTTCCCCCTTTAGAGGAAGGGCAGCACCATCCAATAGTCTCAATAGGTGAGACATTCTTTAAGTAGATTTTCAAAAAATCTTAGAAAATTTCACAGGTTACAGTTCTGTAATAAATATTTACATACAAGTTTATATAGTCTTTCAGGGACTTAAGAAACCCCCAGAGCCCAGACAGGAACTGTGGATATGGCTGAAGGTGCAGGTTCTGCTAAGTGGCTTGATCAGGATTCCCTGGTCTCTTTGGGGGTGGAAGGAGGTATAAATAACCACCCTTGAGATGAGGGGGATAGGTGATCATATCTGCCCGCCAAACAGGTTTTTTTTGTATCCATAACAAAGCCAAAGGAAGGATTTTTGAAACCCCAAAGTGGTTTATAACATTTTCATGATCTGTTTGACTTTATTTATGTTTAATCCCTTTCCCAAAGACTTTAAAATGATTCTTTTACTTACCCCACAAATGTACTGTACATATGAGGGAAAGAAAAACAAGGAACATTTATGTGAACCGAAATGTTGGTAAAGTTGCTACTGGTTGTTTAAAAAGTTTAGTTTGAGCATTTTGGAAGCCAAGATTTAAGGGAAACATGATTAAATAACAAAAGAAGGAATGAGATGACAAGCAGGTGGGTAAAAGAAAGAAGGCGGGGAGGGACAGACAGGCAACAGGAATGAAGGAGAGAGGGGGGAAGGAAGCCGCCAGCTTTAGAGCAGGGCAGCAACAGGAACTCTAGAACTTTCCAGTCAGGGACAGAAGTGGACAGGAAAAAGTAAGTGTGTTACTTCTGTGTGGTTCCAGTAACTGTAATCAAGGCAGTTTGATATAAATAAACCTGATACGTTTATTCTTTTCCTGCTGGTGTCTGTGGTCTCCTGAGAGGGAGCTTACACTTTCCTCCTCAGTTCTTCTCTTACCTTCTCAGGAGACTGTGAGTCCAGTCCCAACTCTGTGTAGCAGGAGGGACACTGAACCCTTCCCTGCCTTCTCCCCATCCTTTCTCTACCAGGAGAGTGTGCAGCATGGGGTCACAGGGCCTAGATGTGAGGTGAGAAGGCCTGGCTTCCAGAACATTCCAGCCCTGCTCCTTGTTTTCCTGGGCCTATAAATCTTCTATTAAATGAAGCAGTTAGACTAGATGCTTGCTAGGGTCTCTGGCCTCTTAAATTCTCTGATCATCACTGACTTGGGTGGTTAAGAATTCTAAAATAAAAATGTGGCCTGAATAGTTTTAATATTTAGGCTTACAGATAACCCAGAAATGGGTAAACATCTACTGTACTAAGCCAAGATCTTAAAGAAAGAGAGAAAGCAATGGAAGGCAAAGAGGGAGGGAAGAAGTCTATCATTTTCTCTCTTATTTATATTTCTGTGCTCACTTTCCTCTGCTCAGTTTATTTTTCCA
Organism: Mellivora capensis; assembly: GCA_004024625.1. Lineage (NCBI taxonomy): Eukaryota > Metazoa > Chordata > Mammalia > Carnivora > Mustelidae > Mellivora > Mellivora capensis. Next base: position 60,468 of record PISX010005885.1, on the reverse strand, counting down.
GCTTGAAAATTAAACATCTTTTAAGGGACATTGCCAGTGATTCTTTTCTCCACGCTGGTACATCCCATCAGAAGTTGGGCTGGTCTCACCTCTCCTAGTCAACTGTATATATACGAAGTTATGTGCATGTGCACACACATGTATACACATAAATACCTAGATTTACAGGCGCACATGTCCACATACAACACCACAGACAAATAAGCAGGGAATTAATCCACGCACATGCCTCCTGTGTCTCAAACATGACATGATCTGCCCTCATCAGACTTGACCTACCCGAGGAAGAACTGACTGAGTGAAATAAAGGAAAATGCCATTAAGATGGTAGTGGGGAGTATAGACGTGAGAGCTGTCGGTGGGTAGGACACGATCAGGCTGTAGTGAGGCGGACTGTGACTGTTGTGGGGAGGACGCATTGCCCTGAAAAGACCAAGAATGAGGCACTTTGTTTCTGGAAGGATCGAGCAGAGATGCACTTCCCCCGTGTTCATGGAAGTCCTCCAGACTCCTCTCAGAACCTTATGTACGTAGCACATCACCATGCAGTTTGCTGACCCTCAGACCTTTACTCCCTTTTCCCTCAGCTCTTTAATCTTAACAATAGACATGCACCTGTGAAATTAGGAACACTGTCTTTGATGTAATGCGAGTGCTAAGTCCGGCCTCCCAGGGTTCCTGTGGCCTTCCACACACAGAAGAACTTGGATGCTTTTAGCAGGAAAAGCTTCCAGTCATCACTTTATTGACTGACTTGGCCCAGCTTAGTGAAGGCACAGAGCAGTGAGGAGCCCTGGCTTCTGGAGCCTCAGCCCCTCCCAGGAGAGCTCCTTGCCCCCGTGTGCCCTGAGATGGAGCAGAACATTCTGATGCAGGCCTTCCACGCTGCAGCTCAGGACAGCCTGGAGTGCAGTCCCCAGCCGACCTGGCTCTTCCTCGCCATGAAGGCTGCACTGAGAAGCACTGTCTGTCCTCTCCCCTTGTTTTCTCATTACGACCTCCAGACAGCAGTGAAATCTCTAGATTGATGTATGAGGTGCTTCTTTCCAAGGTGCGTTCTAGCTTTAAGATTCTTTTATGCCCTAGAAAAATTCCCCCTCACATTTAGTAAAGGCCTCTTCTGAAATGATGTTTCAGCATCTGTATTTCCCCTTAATTCCCTTGAGCATCTGTGTTCTTTTTCACCTGGCTGATTTCTAAAAACATAACGTGCTTACTCTGATATTTTGTCTTTGTGCTCTAAAAAATGCTGTCAAATTAGACATAAAGTGACCTAATATCCCATCTGCCAAAAATCACGCACAGACCTGCTCAAAAGGAAGGTTATGAAACAGATTAAGTGTTGCATTTAGTTCCTGCAGGTTGTAAATGAGGGCTAGGAGCCATTCATTTAGTATCTGTTTACTGGGACCATAGCACTTACTGGGTGCTGCGGGAACTGGGTGAATGAGGAGGGCGATGACCCCAGAAACAAGTCCACAAGTAACTAGGATGATCTCAGAGGCTGATAACCCCTGTAATGAAAAATGTAAGAATGTGTGCAAGTGGCCCACTGTCCCTCTGTGGTCAGGAGATGCCTTGTAGTCGAGGCTGCATTTGGACTGTGACCTGAATAACAGGACCAAGGCAGCTCTGTGAAAATTGTGAAGTGGCTTAGGAGGGAACAAGCTTGGCACATCTGAGTAATGAGCTGAAGCTGGAGATGCAAGAAGGCTCCAGATCGTTCTGGGGCGTCTGGGTCACATAAGGAGTTAGGATCCATTCCAGAGCACAGAGGGAAGCTGTTGGAAGTTTGTAAGCAGGAGGTGATTTGTGTTTTAGCAAAATCCCTCTGGCTGCTGGGTACAGAATAGACTAGAGGGGTGCAGGACTGAGAAGGCTAGAAGGCCATTATGGTGTGGCGGGTGGCGGGGGGTGGCAGCTTGGGGAGAGCAGAGGTGGAAAATGGTGGGTATAGGACATGTCCTGGGGACAATGTTGACTAAACCAGTTGGACTTGCTGAAGGATTAGGTTTTAGCAGGTGAAAGAAAGGGAGGAATCAAGAATGAATGTAAGATTTTGGCCTGAACAGTTGAGTATACAGGGGCTGCTATTTACACAGAGAGGAGGTGGGAGGAAGACCCAGCACCCGGTCTCTCCAACCCGAAACAACTTGGGACACCAAGTTTGTGTGCAGACACATTGTTTGCACTCAGATAGGCTCTCCATGCAGCTCCTTGTATTTTTCCAACCTGGAACCTTCCTTAAGGACTCTCTTGATCTCCATCCTCCTACAAAGTAGTTGGACTATGAGAAAATGGAGACAAATGATGGGACCTAAGAAGGAAGAGGGTTTCCATCTGCCAGCGGCTGTGGGGCCAGAAGGAATAGCGGCCTCTTGTGTTCACAGGGAGGAGAGCATGTGAGGTTCTGGGGGGACTGTGGCAGCAGGCCCCACCTCCAGCCAAGCCTCATGATCTGTAGGATCACTGGAGAAATTCTGATCCAGCCACGGATTCCATTTAACTTCTTCTGTACAGACTTGCTCTTCCAAAAACACATGCTCCTTAAGGAGGCTGAGCAGCATGAAGTCTTGCTTGGATGTGGAATGTGCTAACTTGGGTTTGAAGTCCAGCTCTGAAACTGGTCAATCCTTGAGGCTTCAAACCAGCTACTTAACTTTTTGGCCTTACTTTCTCTATCTGTAGGATGGAGATGAAAATTCTTACCTCAGAGGGTTGTTTTGAGGGTTAATTGTGGTGGTTTTATGTAGTCAGTATTTTGTCCAGTGGTGGCACATAGACCTGCACAAGTTCTGATACTTCTATACCTATGTATGTGCAAGGTTGATGGCTCATCTCTACCCGTGTTTATTTGTGCATTTCCCTTCCTGCAATACATAGTAAACTCCTCTAGTTTCCCGAGGTCCCAGCAGGGTCCATCAGTGACATTCATAGGCATCAAGGTTTTTGATTCTTAAAACATTTTGGAAGTCAGGGACCACTTTGAATTAGATAACATCTTTGGCCTTTTCCCCAGGTAAGAAGATATGCATATGCATGTAAATACACACACACACACACACACACTTAACTTTACATAAAATTCCAAAGAGTATTATATATACATATGCAACACATCATCAAACTGTATGCTTACATACATATATACAGTAAAATGAAAAAAAATTTGCTATGCTTTAAGAATAGCTTTAAAAAGAAGGAAGCAATTTAAAGGAAGAAAAACTCCATATGCTTTTTTTTTTTTTAATACTTTATACAAATACTAAAGTCATTCCAGGAGCTGAGCTGAGAAACCCTTACTAGTGGTAGTGGGGCCACGGCAGAAAGATGGAAATGCTAAAACCTTCGGGTTTCCCAGAACCTGCCAGCCTGAGCCATCTGTCCACCCTTCTTTGTATATTGCATAATGTCAAGACCTTCCTGCAAGGAAGGTGCCTTTTTCTGTCCACCTCTATTAATCTCCTGTTGAATCCAGCCCGTATGAACAGGGTCAGTGGCAAAGCTTACTTTTGATTGAGTCCGAAAGCAGAAGCCAGGAATCTGATCTTGCCTTCCTGGGGCCATGGTCCTCCGAAGTTTATTTAGGAAAGCTTCTTTCTGATATGCTTCTGACTGCAGACAGGGGACCCGGGGGAGTGACCCTGTTATGCTGACCTTGGTTTCTCTGATTATTTGAATATGATAAGACTCGTGTCTTGGCCACACTGGGCCCCAACACCAAGGTGGCCCTTTCTGAACATTTTCTTTATCATTCTCTTCTTCTGTGGGTCTCTGCCTGCTGCTGTGACAGCACTTCTTTTCGCAAAGGCTCCATGAGGGAGGTCAGGAATGAAGGCTGGGAATACACTGGGTTTGCCTCTGAAGGGAATGGTGACATCTGGCTCACAAAATAATAGTTCTCAATTTGTTCTGCCAATGATATTTGAGCCCAGCCACAAAAGGGCATGCAGACACTTCATTGGGAGTGGAAAATAGTCTCAGTGTTAGATGGCCCCAGGGACCGTTGTGGAGTTGGTCTTCATATGCTTTTGCTTTAGAAATGATGTATTTTAGGCAATAAACATTTGATGCCAATTTTCCCTTTAGTTGATACACTGTGACCAAGCACAGCTGTAGTAAATTAGCTGCACATGCCGCCTGAATTAATCAAGAAATAAGGGCGCATCATTCTAGTATTAAAAAACATGTTTCTTCAGATGTTGCTCTGTGAGAGGGCTCTTTGACATTCTGAAATTTTTTAGATGGACCGATAATGGGCTTCTTGGAAATCTCAGAGCAAGGAGCCACAGAGGCTCCCGGAGGAAGCTGAGGCCGAGCACAAGACGTTCTCGCTCCCTGCCGCTCTGGAAGGTGCCACAGGCCGTGCTACTGATCACAGTTCCTGGCTTCCTTAATGGGAACGCTTTCTTAAAAATAGAAGCAAGAAAGATTCTTAAAGCCAAATCCAACCTTTAAGCGAAGTAATGTTTTTTCTTATTTGTTTTCCTTCAGCTTACAGATATCTCCTCTAATAGGAAACCCAAATGCCTGTATGTATATCTTTTTATACTTGGGCCATTTGATTATGTTTGCATGATGTGCTTTCCTGTTACCTCTTTGTTGTATATAATATCCGTATTCTAAATGGATTGAGAGTCTCCCATGAAGATGCGCCTGCCTGGGAACCTAATTTTGTAAATTGTGGATACAACTTTTAACTATGCTAATAGCCTCTTGGTTTCTGGCAGTATGTTAGTACCCAGTATTTTTACAGTATTCTACAGTGTAACTTTCTCTTACTGAGGTATAGTATAATCATCATAGCTCTATAGTTGTATTAATATAGTATATATACCACGTTAGATATATATAATATAAATATATGTATAAATTTATGCCGGGAATCACATGATCACATACTTTATGATTGCTGCACGACTAATACTGCTATATACAGTCACTTAATGAGTCAGGGGTTTGGATTCTGGTCTCATTTTTTCCATAGACCAACTGTATGTATTATTTTGGGAGTCCCTTCCATTTTGGGGGACTCAGTTTTGTCACTGGTAAGAGAACTAGTAACATCTCTCTGAGAATTTGGCATCATGAGATCATTTCATGAAAGCCACAGGACTTTTTGAAAGAAAAATCAATTTGCATTTGACTTACTGGCAGCATTTCTGCCACTCCAGTGTGCGGGAGTAATTGTGCCGTGGATGGTTTTTTTTTTTTTTTTTTTTCTTCTTCTTTTCCTTTTAAGGTTCTAAACAAAATCTTTCTTTCTGCTCATCTTCCTCTGCTCGACCATCTGTAGAAGTAGAGGGCACCCACATCCTGCATGTAACCACGCTGATCTCAAGACCCACTTCCATCCAAAAGGAAGGAGCCACCTGAGAAAAGCCAAGGATGACAGAGCCAGCATGCAGCCTGCTAAATCCATTCACGAACAGGCTGAGTCCCCAAGAGAACTCTGCAGACCGTCAAAGAAAGGGGAGCCTCTGGGGTTTAGCCGGAAAGGCAACATCAGGCCCAAAATGGCCAAAAAAAAGCCAACAGCGATTGTGAACATCATCTAAAAGAGTCATTGGTGGGCTTTGCAGAATGTTGCTCTGGGGGCCAACGGTAATGCCTTTCGGGATACATCCCACCATGAGACACATTGGAAAAAAGAAGGGCAGAACACGTTTATTTCATGGCCGAACAGGCACCTGGATTAACCAGAATTTAACAAATGGGAATCTTGGGGAACCAGAAATTTATTACAGGCTCCTTTTAGAACCAAGAGGCAGGTTACGGAAAGAATTGGAAAAACAAACAAACAAACAAAACTGTCTTATTCCAAAATTTTAGTTAAAAGAAAGCTCCAACTTGTAAAATAAACAGACCACTCTCCGATAGTTTCTGCATCTGGGGTTCTGTGTGGGGGTGATTCAGCCGAAGCCCAAGGCCACACCAGATGTCAGGCACTAGGAAAAAGGTCTTCTGTGTCTACTGCTCTCTAAATTGTGGGACAAAGAATGGGAATGCAAAGGTCTCTTAATAGCAGTGCAAGAGTAATATTTTTACTTGTTTTTAACTTTCCCCTCAATTAATTTGAATGTTTCCAAAATATGGACTCCTGTTTCCCCAACTATTGTGGTTAATTAAGATTCCAGTGTTTGGGTGGCTTCCGGGACTCGTCTCCTTTGACTTCAGTTCTCATTTCTAGTTTGTTCAATTCAGGTTTGTTGTTTCTCTGGATGCGTGTTTTTTCTGATTTGGGGGCACCTCTGCTCTCTCCTTTAGCTGAGTGTTCTGTACCCTGAGACCAAGCTGCAGCCTCTTTCTTCAAAGCCAATAGTGTTGCCTGTGGCTGGGGCGGAAAACCCCATCAAAACCTTCCAACCACGAAACTCTTTGATCAACACCCATCACCAGTTCCGGGTCTGAAGGGCTGGAACAGCAGCGGATGGCACATCTAGTGCCCCGTGAGCCAGGGCCTGGCAATTCTGCAGACGTGACTCAGCCTTCCCTGCTTCCCTGGGAGTAGCAGCAGCCACTGTGGGCTGTGGACATGACTGTTCCCTTGCTGGCCTCACTTTTCCACCTCCTGCTGCTTCTGTGCCCTTTGATGACTAAATATACGTCCTTACCTTTCAACCAGGTGTTTGAAGCTTTCACTGGACACTGCTTTCTAAAGTAGTTTTTGAAACGGTGCATGTGGGATCCACAGTCTGAGTCTGTTCTCCTGTCCCTCCCTAAAATAGCCTTCGTTTCCACAAAGAACCATCTGTTAAGAGCCTCCTGCTTTATGGTTCTCTTCAAGAATGAATTTCCATGTTAAACTTTTTTTTTAACGTTAACAATATCATCAGGTCTTCTGCAGAGTTTACAAGTGCTGACATCCTTCTGGAAGAAAGAGTAGTTATGTCCACACATGTATACATATACATATACATATATATATATATTACACAAAATATATGTCAGGTATATTAATAATTTATTTTTAAATATCATGCAAAAGGTGTGTGTTTGTGGTGGGTGGTTTTTAAACTATATACATTAGATCATGTAAGCTGAATTCTCTTACTTTGAAAATTAAAACTGTAACCTAATTAACATTAGTAGAATGATTGTTATTGCAATAAACATCAGATTAGCAATGCATTAAAAATAGGTATAATGCAGTTACTTAAAATGCCAGTAAGTTGAAAAGTGTAACTTATCATTATACAAACATTTTGAACCTATCGTAGTGAAAATGTTGGTTTTTGAACCTTCACTTTGACATCTGGCTCACGGGGGTGAGCCATTCATCTGGTATATAGGCAACTATCAAGTGGGGAAAAAAACATTGCTGTGAAGTGAATATCACTGTTTAGGCTAACATTGTAAAAATTGTAGTGTTACAATTATTGTTTATTTGGAGAGTTAATCTCCTCCAAAGTTATATATTATTGACGTTTATACCATGATTGCACTCTAGCCTTTTACATACTAAAAAATTGACTCATTAGTCGTATTGCATGCCCTTTGTCCTGTAACACGTGTGTGCGATGACAACAGCTTGTTTTTAAAGGCTGTAGGGCCAGATTTTTTTCATTTTATTTAACATAACCTACGTTTCCAGTTTTTATTTAATATGCCTTGAGGGCATGACAGCTTTCTTTGACAGTGGTACTCTGTAATCTTAAAGCATCATAATGTCATATCTACTCGATGTACATTACACAAGACAAATGACTTTTAAGATTATATTAAAAAATTCTTTTTAATTCCAACTAAATTCTGACCTTCATACAAGGCAATGCATTATATACGTTGTGCTTCCTTAGAGACACAATTTCCTGTTGAAAGTGGGAGCTGGCTCACTCTAGGGGATATTTCACTTACATGCCATGGCCTGGGCCATGTACCATGTCTCACTTGGGTCTTATTTTTAAATATATATATATATATATTTTTGTCCACATGGCCAGTCAACCTGCGAGTTGATTTTTGGAGAAATTACCAAAGTTCCTGGAAAAACATGTTCAAGGCTAAACTGAAGAATGGATCTAATTTTATTATTCGTTTTGTAAGGAAGAAATTTTTCTTTGAACTCGTCTTTCATTCTTTTATTCCCAAACTAGGTTATAGATTTTCAACTGCAAAGTTCAGGTTGCTAAGACACTGTTTTCTAGCATTCTGCAGGGTAGATCAGTTTTATGGAATCTAAAATGTTCTTTTCCCAGAATTGAAAAGAAAAAGTTTTTAGATTATGAAATAAGTATTATAATAATAAAGCTATATTTATGACTAATGTGTTGGTATGTTTGTCTAATTGAAATGTTTCTGGGGAGCCAAGTGTGCTGGTCTGTTGAACAGTGAACAAAATGGTTTTTCATGAATAAGCTGTTCACTGTACATATAATCACCATGGTCTTATACCTATAAACTTTCCTGAGAACTTAGCTGGATCATTTTTATTTATCACAATGCCTGTATCTAAAAGTTCTTTTTACATATGTTCACACTGAGAGGTCCTCATTAAAAGCCCATTTGTGCTTTTCTCCCATCTTCCTCCACACTATGAGTAATTTTCCTACACTCTATTTTTAAACTTGGCAACTCTTAGCAAAAACCATGGACAGATTTCACAGTGTACATCCCAGCTTATATAGGCCATACCTCTCAGGCATTGCAAGACCCAGAGAGTGATTACCGTAGATAACAGTACTGCTCTAGATCACTAGTAAGTTACTTAGCCATTTGTCCTTTAAGAGCCATGGAATTGGGAAAATTTAGGGGATGCCATTTGTTTAGGAGCTGTTAGAGCTTTTAAGGAGATAACCTTACTCTGTTCTTATACTTACTTGTGTTAAAGTTGATGGATTCACCAGGTCATACAGTGTTCTTGAAAAATAACTGTAACATACTCAATTATCTCCGTGCATTAGAAAACAAATAAATCCCAGTGTCTTAATTCTGTTTACGCTGGATCCTTAAAAAATGAGTTCTGGAGATGGCATACATGCAGGCCCAAACACAAACCCTGGAAACATTTAAAATTTAAGTAATGGGGAGCTATAGACACTGAATTTTGTGTGTGTGTGTGTGTGTGTGTGTAAAATTAAGGTGGTGAATTTTTTCTTTTTTTTTTTTCATTTTCTGTCCATGTTCTGTATCAATAAAATGGACACATCTGAAATTTCATTTAAGACAAAGATTGGGATGCCTGGGTAGTGCCGTTCGTTGAGGGTCTGACTCTTGATTTGGGGTTAGGATTGTGAGATTGAGCCCTGTGTTGGGCTCTGCCCTCAGCAGCGGGGTCTGCCTCGAGAGTCTCTCTCCCTCTTCTGCTGCCCTTCCCCTTGACTCTCTCTCTCTTTCTCTCTCTCTAAAATAAATAAATTTTTTAAAAAAAGGATCTTTAATCTGTAGCACTATGCTGTGTTTACATTTGTAGCCATTTTTCTAAGACCTTCTAGGCCATTCCAAGAAATGAGCTTTTCTCTTAGAGGAACCTCACATACAGGCAGGCCTGTAGTGCCCACGCTGTAGTGGGGACACTGGTAAGTTTTGTAAATGTGGAGGCAGGTGTCGGGGATGGTGAATGGGAGCTTTGATACCCATGTCCTGTGGGAAGAGGAGACATGATCGCTATTCCTGAATATCTGAAGTACTGTCTCATGCAAGGATACTTATTTTGTGTGGGTACGCAAGGCACTACGAAAATCAGTCAATGAGAGTTCTACAGAAGCCGACATTAAGTCATTCAATAAAACATGTCTAAGTGCAATGCGGAGGAGGTCATCTCGTGAGCTAGCTCCCTGTCTCTGCGCAGTTCCCTCCTTTGTGGTTGATGGGACTCTACTTTGGGTAGGGAATTGGACTGGGTCTTCAAATAACATTGAGCCCTGGGATTCTGTCATAAGTACTGATACTACATTATTGTAAATGTTGGCTGCGTCAAACAATGTGGACGTGACAAACTGGTTTTGGAAATTTTACTCCGCTGACGTGGACTTTGTGAATTTTCCTGTGACATGTTTCCACAGCTAACCTCATGAAATGCATTGGAGATGGGTAGGCATGAGGAGGTATCATTTTCTTCTCTTAGTATGTGCAGAAACATTATCAGGGGAAATGGGAGATAGACCCCTGGCCTTGTTGCCTCAGTTGGGACCATGTACTTCTTGGGAAGCATCTTACCTCACTGGGTTTCAGTGTTTCAAGAGACAGTATGCTTTTTTGGTACAGTGTGACTCCTGAATGCAAGCCAGTTAATTCACCTGGTGTTCAGTTGAGTCAACAGCAATGCTGTCCAGTGCTGGGGGAGGAGGGCAACATTGGACTTAGAGAGGACATGCAGTATATCAGGCTCCAATATCATGCCTTCCTCAAGCATTTTTCAGGTGGTTTTGATGATACTTGATTTTTGCTTCCTGATGGTACTTAAGAACGTGACTTCACCATATTTTATAATGAAGGTGGGGCTTATAATTATTGAGAAATGTTGTCCGGGGCCCAAGAGCTCCTTCATGACAGAGCCAGAGTGAGATCCAGAATACCATCTTCCCGAATCTCAGCCTGTGCTCTTTTCACCACTGTGCCATCTCTTTGATAAGAGTCCCAGAAAATGGCCCTAAGTCTGTGTATTTGTTAATCGCACAATGGTTCCCAATGTCCTACAATTCAGTTTTATATTTGTTATCAATAATTGCACCTCTTTAGGGGTGCATGAGTGACTCAGTGGGTTAAAGCCTCTGCCTTAGGCTCAGGTCATGATCTCAGGGTCCTGGGATGGAGCCCCGTGTTGGGCTCTCTGCTCAGTAGGGAGCCTGCTTCTCCCCCCAACCCTGCCTGCCTCTCTGCCTACTTGTGATCTCTCTCTCTCTCTCTGTTATATAAACAAATAAAATCTTTTAAAAAATTAAAAAAATATTGCACCTCTTTAATGCAAACTGCTGTGGGGGAGTATAAATATCACCACTTTGTAACCTCTAGATACCTTCCTTATAACAGAAACACCCTAGCTTGGCAAGGAATTTCAGAGTTTCAGATCTGTCAGAGTTTAGGGCACACATTTTTGGACACCTCAAATCAGTAGTTTGCAGACTGACAAGAAGGGCACTGCATTTACCTGATTGGACATATCATAGAGAAACAGCTGATTTCTAGATCTCAATCCCTTGTGTTTGTTCAAGGCAGGGTAGCCTTTTCCCGCGTTCTCAAGAATGCACCCTTTCCATTTTATTCCTATTTAAGTCTACCTATAACTTGAGAGCATAGCTGAAATTTCTTATATAATCCTAAACACGGGGCTGGTGAAGGGAACCAGGATTCTTAATAGGGGAGGGACACCCTAGCAGAAACACAGAGAGGTGTGAGGTGGGGGGGATGGGCAGGGCAAATGAGAGGGGTTGCAGTGGGACACAGAAAGGAGCCCAAAGCTTGCCTTTGTGCTCTCGCTCTGGCCTGCCTTTCCTATGTCCTCTAGCCCCTCAGTGCTGACTTGCGCCTTGCCAGCCACTGGCTGCCCTCCAGAACCTCTCCATTACCCTGCTCTCCCCCTACACAACAGTTAGACAGGTTGGGCCGGGTGCCTGGAATGCCCTTCTTTTTCTTCTCTACCCGGTTAATTTCTACTCAGCCTTCAGATTCCAGGTCAATTGTCACTTCCCCAAGGCAGCCTTGTAACTCTTAGAACACCATGTGCCTCTTCCCTGTAGGACGAATCCCAGGTGCCCCTTTAGACCTAATAGTGTGATTCCTTGACTCACACCTGCCTCCCCCACTACCCCGTTATTCCATGAACAAGAGGCCATGTCTATGTCTTTTATCCACAGTATGTCCCCCAATGCCAGGTGTAGACAGAGTGAGTCTTCAGAGGGAGTGTTTGCAGAGTATGTGAGCATCAGCTGTGTTTAAAAAAGGGGGGGGGGGACAGTGAGAAAGTGCATTTTCTTCCAGCTGGGGAGGATCAAAGAGGAAGTAGCATTTGAAGGCTGAGTAGGATTGGGGGTGGCAGAAGAAAGGAGAGCATTTTAGGAGTCTGAGCAGAGCCACAGAGGGAGAAGGCACAGGACCAGTGAGACCTGGGAAATAAGGTTATCTCACCTATGGGAAATACAAGCCATGTTTGCCTGTCTGTCAAAATCACTAGAATTAAGAACATATCCAACAATCCATCTATCCAACCAGCCATTCACCAGTATTCATGGAGGATTCTGTAAAAGCCAATCACTGTAATAGTTAAAAGGGAGCTAGGCTGCCTCCTGACCACATATATCTGAGGTGTCTGGTGAAGTTTTCTGAACCATCAAGGCCAATCTCAGTCACTGTTGGCCTCTGGAATGGTATCCAAATTACCTTGACTGGCCTTACAGCTTTTGTAGTGCTCCAGAACCACAGTGTCAACAGCATCCTGCCTCATTCCCTGTCCTGTGACACTGTTTATCTTCTTCATGACATGGGTTACTATCTGAAATTATTTGTTTACTTGTTTATTGTCTATCCCCTACCCCTGCCTCATGGGAGTGCCTGGCCTGTCTTTTTCACTGAATACTGCCAAAATGCTGATTAATGAAGACTCGTTCAATGAACAAATGAATTGGTTCTAGAGAAAACCCTTCTCAGAAGATCCAATTTAGAACAGGGCTAAGGAATAGCTCCCTCTCTGTTGACTGAAAAAAAGAGACTTGGAAGAATCCCTCCAGCATGTAGAATAGAGAGAGGAATCTTTGGGGTGCCCCATGCGGTCTGAATGTTCTTTCTTAGATGGCGGTAGTTCATAGCTGATGCTGGTCCTCCCCCAGATAGCATAGGCTTCTGCAAGATGGAAACTGGGCTCACAGGTAGCCCTGTGTCCCCAGATGGTAATGAACTCCTCTGAGATTACTCTATAGCAGAGATTCTCAAACTTTGGTGGGAATCATGATCACCTGGGGAATTTGGTGAAAATACAAAGGCCAAGTACCTATCCTACTTCAGCAAGCCCTGGCATCTGTGTTCTCTATCAGCTCCCCAGCTAATTCTGATACACATCAGAGTTTGAAAACTACCGCTGTGTATGGCTGCATTTCCCAAAGTTAGTTTCATGGAACACCATTTTCTCAGAATGTTAATAGTTAAATAAATGAATTATCAGGTTAAATATATTTTCCCACTGCAGATGGTTCAGAATCATTAAAATGCAAATGTGCATTATGAATCTCCTAGAGGGGAAAAAAGTATACAAATTCTTCCCAAACTTCTCTGGCCATGGAACCATTTACTTCTAGGGAGCATGCATACTTTCACAACTATAATAGTTAATATTCAGAATATACTTTAATAAACACTTCAAAAGTACAAGCACTTATCTTAAAGCACTCTGTCCTAAAGCAGCTCACAGTTAACAGCTGGAGTGGCCAATTTTTAGGTTATTTTTGAATTTACCTAAAACCTTGTTTCTTAAAATCATCTATGGACCAACAGTTTCCAGCATTGCTTAGGTGTTTGTTAGAAATGCAGAATCCCAGGTCCCTCCCCAGAGCTACTGAATTGGAATCTGCATTTTAATAGGATTTCTGTGTGGTTCATTTGCACATAGAGAAGTGGTTCTTAATCAGGGGTATAGAAATGTGTGGAGAGCAATTTAATATGCAATTACTGGCCCATTTCTCACCTTCCTTTATTCGAATTTCTGATTGACTCTTGTAAAGAGAGGGAGAAGGGGAGAAAGTGCCCCTAGGCAATACTCATATACTCATATACTCCGGATCTTCCCTTCTTTGGCTCAGATTTTCCAAGGCTGGACTCCTGGCTGAGAGAGTCAGGGATAGTAGTCCTTGATCTTCAGGATATCCAGCAAAAAGCAAGCACTTCCTGAAACTTGGGGTGTTTCTCAAAGAATAAATTATATAAATTATTTATTAGAGATAATAGAGAGAAAACTGGTTGTGATTCAAATAAATTAGGGCAAAAATTTGCTCAGGATTTTACCATTGTTTTTAGGTTTCTTAACACAAGAGAACTAAGAGTGAAGCTCAAGGTTATCCTGTACTACTCTCAAGAGCGTTCACCTCCGTCTCTGAAAGAGCCTGCCAGGTGTACCACCCTGGATCATCCAGGAAATCATCCTCGTTTTGTTGTTGTTGTTCAGACAGCCTTTCCCAACTTTCTGGCCTTCACCATGTAGCTAGATTCTTTCCCTTGCTTCGCCTTTTGGTTTAAAGCTGTTTAATCATGATATGCCTCGATATGGTTTTCTTTATATTTATGTTGCTTATGGTTTATTCTTGAATCTGTGCCAGAATTTCATGAATTTTTATGTTGGTATCATTTTTCAAATTGATGGGAAACTTCTTGGCCATTATATCTTCAAATATGATTTCTGCTTCATTTTCTCTTATCCTTGGGGGCTCCTTATTATATGTATTAATACTTTTTCACTGTGTCCCACATATCTCTTGTGCTTTTTCTATTACTTTCCATTCCTGTTTTCTCTGGGCTTCACTTTGGATATTTTCTACTGGTCATTCTTCCAGTTCATTAATCCTGTCTTCTATGTCTAATCTCTACTAAACACACAATATCATATATATTTCAAAATTCTGACATTTTCATTTGATCCTTTTTTAGAGATAATAATTCTCTGAAAAGTTCTCTATTTTAAAATTTATTTTCTCTAAAAAATTTATTTTCTCTGTATTCTTGAACATATAAATCATAGTTATTTTAAAGTCCTTGTCTACTTGCTGCAAAATCTATGTCACCTGTGGTTTTATTTCTATTGAATGCTTTTACTTGTGGTTTTCATAATATGGACCTAATTCACAGTGAGTCTGGAAATTTTTTATTGAATGCTGGTCATTGTATATTAAAAAATACGTACTTCCAAATGACTTTTCCTTCCTTCACAGTGGGTTCATCTTTTCCTCTGCTAGGCAGATGAAATTGGGATTGATTCAGTCCCAATCTTAAACCAATCAGACATTGAACTTTGAGAATCACTTTCAGTTTTGGTAAGGTTTAGTATGCCTCTGATTTGTTACTGAGGTGTTGTCCTTCAGGGTTTTCAACTGAATGAATGGTGGTGTGTTCACTGGCCTCTCTATTCCTAGCAGGATCTAATCTTTGTCTCTTCAGCATTATGAAACAGTGGAAACTTCCCTCTAATTTTCAGAGGTCTTGGCTTAGCTTCCAAGTTCTAAAGTCTACTCTTTGTCTCTCTAGATCCAAAAGTCCATGAAAAAAAATGTTACTTTGGGTTTCAGAAGTTTTATGATTAGCTTTTTAATAAACTGCCCTCATAGCCTCAGAAATTAGAAAATGTCTTGAAAGACATTGAGGGACCTAAAGTCTTGAGATCCCTCAAGACTTTAATCACATCTCTGTAGCCCCACAAGACTATTAAAATCTCTGCTGGCTTTTCTTTCCCACAGCTGTCTGGGAAAAACTCAGATTGCCAATCCCTAAGAACCTGCATATGTCCCAAAGGAAAAAGTGGCTGTAGATTGCCAGAGAGCTGAAGTTCTCTCTACTTGAGAGATTTAGTCGTTCTTGTCTTCTTTAATTCAGCAACTGTCTGATGTCTTTAAATGAATGAATCTATGTGTTATATAGTATTTGTAGTTGTACCCTCAGCTCTGAGCAGTACAAATATCTCATCCTTCCCCAGCATGGGTTCCCAACACAGGTCAAGTGTCTTAGACTTCCACCTGGTCAAATGGAATATTACCAGAAAAAAAAAAAAAACTATTATGAAACTAGAACAGCATTAACTGAACACAGTGACCTAAAGCAAGAAATAACTTTTGGTGGAAGAATGATTATTTCTTTCTCTTTTTTTTAAGATTTTATTTATTTATATGGCAGACAGAGATCACAAGTAGGCAGAGAGGCAGGCAGAGAGAGATGGGGGTGGGGATGAAGCAGACTCCCTTCTGAAGCAGAGAGCCCAATGTGGGGCTCGATCCCAGGACTCTGGGATCATGACCTGAGCCAAAGGCAGAGGCTTTAACCCACTGAGCCACCCAGGTGCCCCAGAATGATTATTTCTAATCCAGTAATGCTCTCCTAACAAAAGAAAGGGAAGCATTTTCTCTTGGTATTCATTCTCTGAAGAATTATTTTCATCTGAAATATTCTCATGTTTTCCTAATACTAAATCTAAAAAGCCCATGTCTTATATCTTGAGGAAAGAACCTATTATTTCCAATTTCCTGATGACAGAAAATAGGAATAATAATGGATTAAAGATATTTGAAAAGCTATAGATCCTAAAATATTAGGTGACAACTTACAGCTCAATATAAATTTTTTCTATTCACATGGAAATTTTATGAGAAAGAGGGAGTAAGAGAGAGAAAAGGAAGTTGAGTGGATATGTAATCATACAGCATGAGGTTATTACTGTGCTTTGATGTGTTTTTCCAAACTAATTATAAAACCCTTGAAGGCAAGGTCCCTCTGTAGCTCCGTAACCCAGAGAACTTCAGATTTGAGATCAAATAGACCTATTATGTTCACAGAAGTGTTATTGGAAATAATATTAAAGTATATACTTCTACTAAAGAGAATCAACCACAAGAAATGTACTTACTTTGTTTACCAACTGACCACTTATATTGCTTCTAAAAATTTCCAACATTGGTCATCAACTCCTTGAATCTACTTGAGCTAAACACACCATCTTTCTCCTTATTTTGCGTCATTGCAATGTTTATTCATATATCAGCCTAATGCTGATTATTACTGGGCATCCTGTCTGAAGTCCTTAGAATGGATTATTTTAGTACTTTGTGCCCTAGTAGTCATTTTTAAACATACCGGTAATGACTCTAGCAGATAAAACATTCAATAGTCTTTCATAAAAAGAAACTGCCCTAAACATGAACAAAATGTTCATTCTCATTTCTTTGTTAATGCCATATTTGAATCAACTAAAGTTCTTTTCTACAGGCTTTACCTCTGAAGGGTTGGCATGGAAAGTGAGGAAAAAGTAAAAATCAGCTCATCATGATTAAAACGTTGAGGCATTGCTAATAGTTGTCAGATCTATTGTAGAGGAGGAAAAATGTTTTTCTATCTACCTTTCT
Organism: Mellivora capensis; assembly: GCA_004024625.1. Taxonomy (NCBI): domain Eukaryota; kingdom Metazoa; phylum Chordata; class Mammalia; order Carnivora; family Mustelidae; genus Mellivora; species Mellivora capensis. The sequence continues at coordinate 43,438 of PISX010005885.1, read as the reverse complement.
AGGTTCTTGACTGTGACACTTCTCCCCTCCCCATAATAAAAGATAGATCAACCAGAGAAAAACAGTTTTAATTGCATATGTATGTAGGGGAGCCTCACAAAGGTATGAGACTCAAAGAAGTGACCAAAAGCAGGAAGCTTTGATACCTTTTAGACAAAAATAATAAATTTGTGAAGAATTGACAAAACAAAGACGTTTGGCCTGGGGGTAATAAAATGCTGAAAAAGTAACAAGATTTGTTCATATAGCCTATTAGCCCTAAATTCCCTGCCTGGTGATAAGGATGCCTTCTACCCTTCTGGGTAGAGAGGGTAGCTTTTACATGGCAGATTAACCTCCTGCTTTCAGGAGGATACAAGAGAGTCAGAGTATCCTTTTTACATTGGCTGTTTCTCAGGTACCTTTAATTCAAAATAATCAATATGCCAAAGGAGCATATTTTGGGGTGACATCCTGAATCTCTGCACAGTCTAACTCAAGACTGATGTACTTCAGCACCCACCACTCAGACATTGTTGTGACATTTTTTGTTAGAGATGGATAGGACTCTAGAAACCTGTAGTCTCCTTTCTTTTGTATACTCGGGGAAACTGAGAATGGCTTGATAGTGTGATTTTCCAAGAATCACATGAAGAGTTAGTAGCAGAGAAAGGATGACAGCCTGAGGCTCTTAATTTTTCTTAAAATTGAAACTCCTTGAAAACAAGTAACATATTTACTTTTCTTTAGAAACTCACTTTCCTCTTAGTGTGCTTCGGTATATAAAAAATACCTGAATCAGAATCTGTGTGTATATTGTGTATTGTGTGCTACCTTTGCACAAAAATGGAAAGGGAAGAATAGGAAATATGTATTTTTGTTGTTGTTGTTTAAGTAGGCTCCATGCCCAGTGCATGAGGTGAGGTGCACTGGGGTACTGGGTTGATCACCATTTTGTGGGTTCGGATATTCGTATTAACTTTATCAATGACAATGTTGATGTGAACATTCTTATATATTTTCTAGGTGAAGGTACACAAGAATTTCTCTAGCACACACTCATGTGCATGGAATTGCTATGTTATAGCAATATAGCAAAATAACTTTGCTGGGCAATTACAGATTATTTTCTGAAGTAGTTTACTAATTTATCATCACCCCAGCTGGTATGAATGTTGCTCTTATCCACCTCCTTGTCAGCATTAACCATTGTCAGTCTTTTGAATTTTAGACATTTTGCTGGATGTGTGTGCAGACTTCATTTTTGTTTGAATTTACATTCCATGATTACAAGGTTAGGTTGAGACTCAAGTGTTAATTGCCCACTGTCTATTGAATTAGCTTTCTTTCTCTTTCTCTCTCTTTTTAAAATTAGCCTGTAGAAGATCTTTATCTTCTCTGATTTTCTCACAGGTGTGTGTGTGTGTGTGTGTGTGTTTTCGGATGAGCAGATCAGAGTGTTAATTTAGTCATTTTTCAATAGTCTTATGCTTGGTATATTTTTGTTTCTTTTCCTATTCAAGGTCATGGAATATCCTCATATATTAATGTTGATTGGTATAGGTTTTGGGCTTTTACCCATTCCAGGTTATTATAGTTCTTTTCAGGTTTTGGTTGCTAAGATATTTTCTTTTTAATTATGTATCCCTCAAATGCATGTCAATTTCAAGGGATGTTTTCTTTTATACCTAATGAGATTTATTTTATTCTGTTTTGATGCTTTAGCCTCTTAATGTAGAGAAGTATGGTAGCTTATATTGTGTTATGTTATTATGTTAACTAAATCTGAATTCCTGGAATAAATCCTATGTGATCAGTATATATTATTTTTATACTTTATTGCCTTTAAGTGGAGACTGATTGGTCTTTAAGTTTCCTTTCTTACGTTGACATTGTCTTATTTGGATATCAAAGTTAGATTAGGATTTGCTATTTTCCAGAACAGTTTCTGCAAATTTGAAATTAATCCATAATTAAATATTTGTTAGAATGTATCTATAAAACCACCAGGGCTTAGCTTTTAATTTTTTTGGTGAGGTGATTTTATACTGATGATTTAGTTTTGTGTCAGTCATAGGATTATTCAGGTCCTTATTCCTTGACTTTTGTCAGTTCTTGGTATACTGCATTTTTCCCTACTAAAATATCCATTTAATTAAGTTTTCAAGTTTCTCAGAATAACTTGTTTATCTTTGTCTTCTATCTTTTGTCCTTGGTTTATCTTGCCAGAAGTTTATTGTTGTATTAATTTCTTCAAGGAATAAAGTCTTGCCTTTGTTGTTTCTTCTTATTTCTCTTTTCCTTTTTATATTTCATTAATTTTAATTTTGTTATGTTTTATCTTCTACCTTATTTGAATTTATTCTGTTATTGCTTTTCTAATTTCTTAAGTCGGAAATTTAGTTCATTTTTTTAGGTTTTCTTCTTTTCTAATATAAGCATTGAAGACTACAGTTTTCCCTTTTAGTACCTCTTTAGTTATATCCCACAAATTTCAGTGTGAAATGTTTTTATAATTTTCAATTCTAAGTATTTTCCAATTTTATCATGTTTTCTTTTTGGCCCATATGTATTTGAAAGTGTATTTTTAAAATTTCCAATTGAAAGAATGTTCCCCCCTATTTATCTTTTGTAATCAGTTGTAAATTTGTTACATACCAGTTAGAATATGTGCTGCTTTGACACCTGTCCTTTGGAGTTTGCTGATGCTAGCTTTATGGCCTATTACATGGTCAGTTATTTATATATACTTAAAACTATATATATTCTCCTCATGTTGGTTACAATGATTTACCTATTTATATCATATACATATAAAATTAATTTATTGGACTATTCATTATATTATCTATATCCCTCCTGAATTTATTTTGCCTCCATAATGTATCAACTATTGAAGAAACTGTGCTAAATCACTTACTATAATGTTGTGTGTATCAACCTCACCTTATTATTTCTGTCAGTGTCTACCTTATATTTATTTTAGGCTATATTATTAGGTACAAACATTTGGCTTTTTATGCGTTCCTGAAGACTTGATTCTTTTATTGTTACACATGGTCCTTCTTATCTCTGTTAAAGTTTTTGCCTTAATTTCTCTCAATTCTCAATTTTCTCTGATGTTTATAGAGCAAAAGCAGCTAATTTGGGTTGATGTTTGCTTGCTTCTCTTTCTACCCTATTACTTTCAGTCTTCCTTGTCCTTAAGTTTTGCGTATGTCTTTACCCAAATAGCATATAACTGATTTTTTTTTTTCTGATCTGATTAGTTGCTTTTTGATTTGAGAGTGTAAATTATTTATAATGATATGGTGACTTATACGTCTGTATTACGCGCCCCATCTTTTTATATACTTTCTATTTGTCTTGCTTTAAATTTTTTTCCTCTTTTTGCCTTTCATTTTGGATTGAGTTTTTCTTACCCTTATTTCCTCTGCTATTTATTTGGAGGTTATCCACACTATTCCCATTCTATATTAAATTCGGTTTTTATTTATCTAAATCACTTTATTTTCTCTCATTCATGAGAGTTTCATTGGATACTGAATACTAAGTTGATAGTCCTTTTCTCTCTGTACATTGAAGATATCATTCCATTCTCTTCTTATTAACATTGTTACCGTTCAGCAGTCGGTTTTCACTCTATTTTTCCTTCCTTGGGAGGTGATCTTTCTTTTCTCTTTGGCTCTTTTTTAAGATCTTTTTTGTTTGTTTTTGGTATAGTGTTCTGAAATTTTACCACAGTGGGCCTAGTTATGGATTTCCTTGTATTTCATAGTTCGGGGGTTATTTGGGCTTCTTGAATTTGAGAACTGGGTTCTTTCAACTGGGTTCTTTCAACAATTGAAATATCAGGGAAGTCTCAACAAATACTATTTTTAAGATCGATTTTCTTTTCTAACTTATGTACTTCTGGAAACTCGAGAGAACATGTATTAGTCCTTCTCATTCTATCCTCTTTCCTCTTAACTTCTTCACATATTCAATGACTTTGTCTCTCTGAGTTGAATTCTGGATACAGTTTTTACATTCTCTTCCCATTCAATAACTATTCCTTTAGCTATATCTATTCTGCCATTTCATCTACCCATTAGTTTTCCATTTCAATTCTTATGTTTTTACATTTCTCCATATTTTTTTCATTTATTGAAAAATCTTTGTCATTCTTTATCATTTCTTGTTTTATGGTTATATCTTTAAGTTACTGTTTTTGTCTTCATATATTCTTTCAGATTGACTGTTGGTACTCAGCACCATCTTGCCTATTTTCTTTGTATCCCCATATAGCAGGGACTAGAAGCCTTGAAACTATTTCCCAGAATTTCCTGCCAGCTGAGTCCCAATTTATTTCTGCCAGTGAGTTACTCATACACAGTTTGGAAGGTAGAGGGAAGCAGAGGCTGTTACATTTTTTGCAACAACAGGAACCTACATTAGTTTCAGCAGGTATGAAATTTTGCAGCAACCTCCAGATTACCTGTCACCTGTTACTTCAGTGCTGTAGGTAGCTGTGACCACTAGAGAGTTACATGTGGGATTTTCTCTTTCCTAACCCAGAAATGATGCACCTAAATTCTCACATTTCCATGGTGCCCACATAACTGCAAGGAAACAAGAAATAAAGGAAAGCAAATATAATACTTGGCAATCTTTTCTGTCTCTGGCAGCTTTTTGAGTTCTTGGCCTGGATGGGAGAAGTAATATCCTGATTCCCTGAAAATTGGCAGGGAACTCGAAAACAAGTGATGGCCTTCTCTGACTTTCTGTCTTCTATCCCTTCCAATGATTTTATAAGAGCCTAATGTCCTAATTAGGTCTTATAAACACTTAATACCTTCTAGAGTGGTTTCTGTTTTTCTTACTGAACACTTATTGTGAAAGCATTTTGTACCAGAAGCAGTTCCAGAAAACAAACTCTCTAAGATGGGAATGTGGTCTACTTAGGTTTAAGGGCATTGATAACTGGTAGTGGTGATTCATGACATTCACTGGCAAAATATATATTTATCTATTTCATATATTTTTTACTTGGAATGAAATGTTTATCTGAGAGGAAGTTCTTTGGGAAACCAAATGGCTGTTACAATTGATTACTAAGGTAAGAATAATGAAAAGGGCTAGTGCAAATTTTAACTGAACTTATAAGCTCAGGGTTTTAAATTCTTAGGTTTAGACTATTGAAAAATCATAATTATGACTGTCCTAAAAATACATTATCTCTTGTAATTGTGGTACTAACATATCTTAAAACTAAAGTTAAAGTCTAATTCTGCATATTGCTGAATAATTGTGTAAGTATAGATATCTTTTACAAAAATTATAGCATTGGTGGAGACCCTGAGAGTTGGAATCGGGAAATTTGCATGGGTAAATCCCCCAGATCCCACTAAGTCTTCCTGCTTTTTTGATTTCCCTTTGCTTGACAATTCTATTACAACTTTACCTTAGGCAATTACTTTGGAAGGGGATGCTGATCTTTCTTAAGACCCATCCCTACCCCACACCATCTCTAGACTGGCAAGCAACATGGTATAGGGGAACAACTACAAAGTCTAACTAATAGGGGATAGGTTAAATGCCAAAAGAATTTTGTGACATGGCTGATTTAAATTGGCAGAAACTTGGAGAATATGTGTGAGAATGGATGGCAAACCTAATAGACCCGTTAGAAACAGGCCAACATTTTCTTTTGAGGTACTTACCAGAAATTCTAGATTCATTATGTTAACTTAAGCAACTGAGAGCGGCTTTATTTGGTCTAGTTAGTTGGTTTTAAGTGAAATCAATGATGACCTACGTTAAATGAAGTTGAGTTGCTAGAACATTCATGATATAGAAGCATGTATCTAAAGGCTTAGGAGGCTAGAATATTGGAGAGGATATATCATGTGTGTCCTGCTCCCCACTCTTTCACTGTATTCTCTCAGAAGGGCCATTGGACTCTTCATAACCAAGGCAAATGAGACAAAGAGTAAGTACCCTTGGAAAGCTTTGCCATAGCTGTCTTCTGTAATTCAGAGATAATGGTGGGAAACGCCATAACTGGAAAGGGCTCTCCTCTTTAATTATAGTGAGGATGAGGGGAACCTGAAGTGGGAGCAGTGGAGTGGCAGCACTTAATGTCCAGAGACCAAGTAGATGTGGTTACTATAGGGAGTAGTAGGACCAGAGCAGTATTCAGACTAGTTTTACCCACAGACATGCTGGGGGGGCACCTGATTTATTATGATGTATCTTGGACTGAAATAGATAGGTAGCCATTTGTTTGATTACAAGAGATCTAAGTCATCAACAGTCATAGTCTCACTCACATTTTCTAATCTGAGCCAGTTCACAGGGCCCTATTAGTGGAGGGCCTTCAACCTGATGCCTGCATCTTACAACATTGGCACAATTACATACTGAAAGTATATTACCTAGCTTTTTTTCAAAGGAATCTATGGCCATTTACCAGGGTGAATCATAGTGCATAAAGTAAAATACCCAAAATTTTTAGAAATTGTTTTTCACTGGCTCTGAGCCCACGCAAACCTGTTAAGGATTCTAAATGCTCCTGTGGTCCATTAGTTAGAATGGAGACTTTGGAGTTCAGGTAGAAAATGGAAAGTTAACCTAAGTTCATATCACACCTGGCCTAAGAGGTCTGCAAAACCATACTGTGCTAATCTCTAAAAGCATGGTCGAAGCCGATCTAATTAGCTACTGGCAATACCCCCACAATGGCGTCCTAACCGCTGGAGTAAGAGGCTTATGATAGGATAGACTAAGAAGAAGTCCTTGTCTGTTATATGCTTCCCCCAAATACTAAGCAGGGATTAATGCTGCATCCCCAAAGTAATTGCAAGGACCCAGCACCACCATCAAACTCTTGAAAGCTGCAGGGCTATCGATTTATTTCACATCAACATCAACTCATCTGTCTGGTCCCTACCGAGTACGAGTCTGGAATAATAACAGCTGCAGCTGATTGCAGTTACAACTACAGCTATTACAGGTGTGGACTCCCTGCTGGAGCAATAGCTGGGTCTCAGCCACTGATCTGGATGACGTCTGCCCCCGCCCCCGCCAAGTTCTGAATAACAAAATACATCAAAAGCATTTTGCCTTATCTGCTATGGACAGCAGTATACCTTCATTATTTTCATTCAGAGCTGTGTCAGCATTCCGGCTTGGGGCAATAGTCTGTCCCGCAGAGACCAAGATCGTCTCACCATTTTCCACAGCATGGCACGTGAGTCCATGACTGGATGCCTGGCACTGAGTGGACCAGGTGAGTAGCAAGTAACGAGTTCTTTAGATGCCTCGGTAAAATGCTTGCACACTGGAGGTGGGAGAAACCACACGGAAATTCAAGGCATGTCTTTTTGGTGAAATTTCTAGGGGTTGTGTGGCCTGGGAAATGTGGTATTTCCTTAAGAATGGAAGACAAATGGCTATACTTTAGACCTTTATCACTAAGAAGGTACAACCTTTGGTGGGTTTCTTTAGATTTGAAAGGCAACACACACTGCATTTGAATGTACTGCTTTGACCCATTTACCGGGTAACAACCTGTCAGTATGCCAGTTTGGACTGGGCCTCGCTGGTCCAGACTGTTGAGCTATCTGGACCTTATGCCCAGCTGGACCTTATGCCCTGGCAGCCAGAGATCCTATATGGAGCTCTGAGAAACCCCTGTAAGGTAATCACAGTGCAGAGCTGTAGGATTTTAGAGCTCAGTCATGCCCTCTTCTGCAAATATTTATTCTTTATTTATCAAATAATTCTCAGTGTTGCACTCTGTCCTGGTGAAAACTGAACGCTGAAACAGGTCCCCAAGTGACCATGCAACCTAGGTTGTCCATCCCAAGCTAAATGTCACCATATCCACCAAACATACAACTGAGCTTTCACAGAGTACTCCATAATCACAGGAGAGAGAAAGAACTGTCTGTGCTATTGAAATCCAGCAGATCTTCTGGTTTCTTCGATTTTCCTATGACTTGTCTGAAGTAGGAACTCTCTGGACCTGGGGAATGGATGATTTCACACAGTATGTTGGCACCAGCTAAGGGGGGGTTTATTGTAATGTTAAATGAATTTGTTGTGAAACTAGCACATATAATAGATGTTCCATAAATGTTAGTCCAGCTCGGCACTTTCCAGACTGTTTTGTAGGATGTCACTAAATGAGACACTCAAAAAGAATTTTTGATCTAACGAGTTTGGAAAAATTTGAATAGAAACTTAAGAAAAACCTGTAGAAATTCGAAAGGAGAGAAGATATGAAGATATATAGTGAATGTCGACAGTTCCTCAACTTCTTGGGCTCTAAAACCCCTTCTTCCCAGAGCATTTCATAGGAGTAATGCTTTCCAGAACCTGCTTTGGTAATTGTGGTTTTCAGTGATTCAGGCTTTGAGTAGTAGTTTTGATAGCTGGGAATGAAAGTGTTAAATTTTTATACTGACTAGGATATAAGATGTGTTCAACTTGGTTATTCTAAATGACTAGAATTCTTAGTTCAGAGAGAGATTTTTTAATAGAAAATCCTTGCCATGAGGGTAATGTAGGTGACAGTACCCAAAAGGAGTGTATAAATCAAATTTAATGATGATTTTTCCATTTTGTAATAGGGATTAGGGTTACAAGGAGATCACAGCTCTGTGAATCCAATTAGGTTATAATGAAATGCACTCTTTGAGCTTACAAACCAATTGATTTAGAAAGAGAAATAATTATAATAATAAGCATGATATATTTGGCACTATGATTACATATTAGGTTACTCATGTTATTAAAATCATTCTTAATTTCAAAATTGAATGTACCTAGTTTTGCACAAGGCATTAAAGTTCAGGGAGTCTAAAGTATATGATATTTTCTTTTGAGGACCTGGTGGAGGAGATAATTGTAAACAGGGTAAAGGCATGAGGTTAGAATAAAAGAAAAAATTAGATCTTATTACAAACGACTCTGTGTTATTAATGAACTCTATTAATTTGGGCAGCCACAAGTGAGTGTGCTGGCCCAATGGAGTTTAGTGTAATTTCAGTCCTCTTGCCCATCTTTGCTACCAGATTCAACATTTAGTGTTGTTTGTAAGGGATATGAGGTGGTAAGATATAAGGGGGTCGATTTTTTCCTCCCAGTAGGAACCGTATATATAGCTCTATCGTAGCTATTACATGATATTGTAGACCAGTTCTTTTCAACCTGGGTTTTGGGAAAGAATTAAATCATAATGCCCTCAAGAATTTATTAAATGCAATGAATTAGCTTCCCTCCAGTGCTCAAGAACAGTGTCCCATCCTTGGGAGAATTGAGAAAATAGTCATTCAAATAATTTCCGCTTTCAATAATTGCAATAATTTTCCACATTCAAAGAATTTTCCTCTAATTCGCTAGCAGAACCTCTGTCTGCTCTGGATACTGATTCCACAACACCAGTCAGTGAGAGCTAGAAAAACTTGCGCTTGTCATCCTCACTGATTCTGATTCAGTGGAACAGGCACGAGGTTGAACCGTCTGTGTTACAAGAAAATCTCTCTAGGTATTTCTGATGTAACCAAGTCTAGGAATCACCGCTGCAGGCAGAGAACACCGGTTCCCCAGCTGCGTTATGAAACAAAAGTGCTCCCGCTGGAGACGCTTAGTGATATTAATATATTAGAGGATCTCGATTGTCCTGGAGTTAAAAAATAGTATTCCAACATTCCCAAACTTCTTTTTTTTTTTTTTAAAGATTTATTTATTTGACAGGCAGAGATCACAAGTAGGCAGAGTGGCAGCCAGAGAGAGAGGAAGAGAAGCAGGCTCCCCTCAGAGCAGAGAGCCCGATGTGGGGCTCGATCCCAGGACCCCAGGATCATGACCCGAGCTGGAGGCGGAGGCTTTAACCCACTGAGCCACCCAGGTGCCCTCCAAACTTCTTTTAACATGGAAATTTTTTTTGCCTAATACCTGTAGTCATCTTGTAGAACTTGAGTTCCACAGAAGCACTCTGGAAATGACACTAGAGGATGGCTGGGCATTGTCAAATTCAGTAGGATCTTTCCCAGTTAACATCACCCTGCTTGCTACATTGCACTTAGAAATCCATTTTCTTGGATATTGGAAGTTTTTTAATTTATTTTTATTTTTTTAAAGATTTCATTTATTTATTTGAGACAGACAGAGCACAAGCTGGGGGGAAGAGCAAAGGGAGAGAGAGAAGCAGACTCCTCACTGAGCAGAGAGCCCGATGTGGGGCTTGATCCCAGGACTGGGGATCACGACCTGAGCTGAAGGCAGATGCTTAAATGACTGAGCCACCTAGGTGTCCCTTGATCTTGGAAGTTTTTTAATTTTAAGAGTCCTTTCTTTCTTAAGTAGTAAATCCTATTGTATTTATTACAAAATGTTTCAGAGGATCCAAGTTCTAAGTGTCTTTTTTCATTTAACCATAAAATTAAAGGAAGAAAAAAAAGAATGAATTTTTCTTTATCCTTGGAGTGGGGATAAACTTTCTAAATAAAACACAAAACCTAGAAGCAATAAAGAAAGGTTTGAAATTTTTATTGCATAAAATTTAATACTTCTGAACCACAATTATGTCTAAACATGACACATAGTCATATATGGTAAATATATGGCAATATACCTACAAACACGAATGATGAAAATATTTGCAATATAAATGCTAGCCAAAGACTAGTTTCTTTTTTTCTTTTTTTCCTTTTAACTCCATCAGTGAACGAATGGATAAGGAAGATATAGTAAAAACACTCTCTCTCTCTCTCTCTCTCTCACACACACACACACACACACACACACACACACAGGAATATTATTCAGCCATAAAAAAGGGCCAGTTTCTTTTCTTTTTTTTAAAGGACCAATCTCTTTAACATGCAAAGAACTCTTAAAAATCAATAAGAAGACTGGCAATCTAAGAGAAAAATGAGCAGGCTATTCCCAGAGTACTAACAATTAGTTCTCAATAAATATTTGAAAAGAGGAAATCAGATATGATCCAGCCAAAGGCCTTTATGCTCACTGTTCCTTCTGCCTAAATTGCTATTTTGACAGATTTCCTCTCCACACACTACCTGTGAAGCTTTTGAGACCTCTCCTATTTAAAATTGCACTCTCAATTGCCAGCATATTCTATTCTCCTTTCCTGCCTTATTTGTCTTTATAACACTGATCACCATTGGGTACACTATCTATTTTCTTATTTCTCTGGTTATTGTTCATTGCTCTTTGCTAGAAGCCAAGGTCCACGAGTCAGGGAATTTACTTTCTTGTGCTTACTGCTATATCCCTCACACAGTCTGGCACTGACACATAGTAGAAATTCAGGATTTGTGGAATAAATGAGCGAATGAATAAAAAGATGCTCACATTTGTTATAATGAACAAAATGCAAGTCAAAATGGTCACTTTATAACAGGTTTTCATTTTGACGCTATCACGGTAACTTGTCAACAATCATTCAAAATGTTATGAATCCTTCCCTTTACCTTAAAGCCTATACTAGAAGTTTTATTCTTGTAACTCAAGAACCAAACTCTTCATCTTTGTCTCCAAACTTGATTTCGTAGTTCACTTTCTCTGTTGATGACATCACCGTCTTCTAGTCCTTGACACTCTTCTTTATTCTCTCTGTGTCTTGATGCCCGCTCATCTGGATGGCTCCAGCAACTTTGTTAGGTTCCTGCCTCCAGCCTTGTCCAGCCTTGTCCAGAAACACAGCTCTGCCCCTGGTACTGCCTGTTCAGAAGCTTCTGTCATCGATTTTCCATCACAGAAGTCTAGATCCTTCAAAGACTTGGTCAACCGCCCTTCAGTTTTGCCTCCTAAACACGCACAGCCCAGCGAACCAGAACTTCCTTCCTTTATAGCTGCATGTTCCTTTATGAGATGGTCAGCCAGGTATGGCCACAGGACGGGACACAGGAGACGTGCAGGAAAATGAAGTGTGTTAGAATCACAGGTCCTAGAGACAGAAGGTGCGCTGTGCCAGGCAGGGCCATGTGAGGAACGCCAGATTTTGGTCTAGTGGGCCTAGACAGGGCCAGAGGAAAACCTGGATGGAGTCTCTTTTGGGATTTCTGCAGGAGAAATAGGGCAGGATAGGGCAAACAACTTAGGACTGGCTACCATGAATACGAAGGGCTCTAAGCCTTTGGGATGGTCTCTAGTTGCCTGGTAACTGGTGCTGGGAAGATTCAGGTGGAGGAATATTGCCTCTTAGTGTGCACAGGCCAGAGAGGAGAAAGGGCTCTGGATTGGTGGGTTCGTCTATCAAAGGCACGCTCCCAGGGAGCCCTTGCTAGCTCTAAGAATTGATTAGTTCCAGGAAAGGCAGTCTCTCCCCAGCCAGAAAGGATTTTGAGATGTCAAAACATCATAATACATGGAAAATAAGAAGTATAAACAATACAGTACTTCTGCCTATGCTGTCTTCATGACCTAGAATACTTTTTGCCAAACACTCCCCTTCCTCCACATCTATTATTGAAAGCCTACTTAGCCTTTTAAGCCCCAATTCAAATATCAGTTTCCCCCTGGGAAGTTTTCTGATTTCTCCCAGCAGGAAACACTATTTCCCAGTGTGCTCCCATAATACTTTGTAATTTTCCTTTTACCTCCCACTTGGGTAATTTGTGTCCTTGCCCCTTTTCCCCTCACAGTGTTAACCCAGAGGGATGCTGAGCCCTGCTAATCACCCTGCACGTGCAATGTCCAGTCTATGACACGAGGAGGGGAATGACTCCCGTCCCTCCCCGTTGGCACTCTCCTACATGCTAGAAGGCAGCTCCTGTGTTGGGGGGCCTTCGTTGGTTCTTGCTGCAGGAAGTGGCAGAACCACCGATCAGAGCTGCCGTGCTCCTGTGGAATAGGCTTCAGAGCTGTTGAGAAAGACCTCTGGAGACTTGAACATAGGGGAAAATTCCAAATTCGCTTTATTTGGACAACACCGAGGTCAGGATGATGAAAAAGCAGGAGTGGTAGCTGTAGCTTCAGCCACAGGTTAAGGCAAAGGAACAATTTTTAGACTGTCCCACAGCATGTTGCTGATTGCGGCTTGTCTCTCTGGGCACCTCATTCCCTATACATGCTCTTTTTGGGGGACTCTCCCAATGGTATGCTGGTAAATAGAAAGAGCTGGCCGGGGTGGGGGGGTGGTTAGGTGTAGGAAAGTCCCCGACATACAGCATTTGTCGCTTTCCATGTTCAGAGTCAGGCTACTGACCAGGGAGCTGGGCAGAGAGGCTCACCATGACCTTGAGGTGGCAGGTGCCCGCGTCGCACCCCTCTGGGGGGTGAGTCTGTCTGCAGCCAGTCATGTCTAGTGCTAGCATCTCTAGTTACCGACACGGAGTCCTTCCAGGAAGCATCTCAGCCCCCGGGTAAATCATGGGGATGCCCAGAGGGAGAAGCGGGAGAGGGTGTCACTTGTGTTTAGTGCTCCTCTACCTAGATGTCCCAATCTCAGCCTCGGCCCATTTGAGAAACCCGGTTTCACATATTGTTGGTGCTGACAAAGGAGGTACTGATTGCTGTTTAACACCACGCCTCCAGGAACTCACATTTTTGTTATATCAAAAACTGAATTGTTATAAGCCTATTTGCCTTTTTAAGAAACTGCTCATGATAAACTTTCTGAGGGATTACTGAGTCCTTTGAGTGCTCCCTTCACACACGCTTATTGAGGAACTGCTCTGAGAAGAACTAGATTTAGGGGCGCCTGGGTGGCTCAGTCAGTGAAGCATCTGTCTTTGGCTTGGGTCATGATCCCAGGGTCCTGGGATCGAGCCGTGCATGGGCCTTCTTGCTCAGCAGGGAGTCTGCTTCTCCCCTGCCTGCCGCTCTCCTCTGCTTGTGTTTGCTTGCTCTCTCTCTGTCAAATAAACAAATAAACAAAATCTTTATTTAAAAAAACTAGATTTTGATTTTTCAAATAAATTAGGAGATGAACAAATTTATTTAATTGTTGGGAACACATTGGGGTCAATCTATTACTCGTGTGTGTGTGTGTGTGTGTGTGTGTGTGTGTTGTGGGGTAGAACTCTCTGGATATTCATATCTTAGCTGCTCACAGTTCAACTTACTGGGGACATAGTAACATCAGATGTGTCATTCTAACTTCTGAGGATGTTCAATAATTGGCTTATAATGTCAGGCGAGAAGTGAGCTTCTTTCTTATTGATGGACTTGGGGTTACTGTCTTTCTTACGCTTATAGGAAACAAAGACAGACCAAATCTAGACGTTTGCCTACCACTAGGAGGCCTCATTGGAACTGAGGGAAAGGAAAGCTCTGGCTTTCTTGCACCAGCATTGCTTACCATTCAATCTAAGTTTTGGTGGCTTGCTTACTATGTGGACGCTGATCCTGGTGTTGTGGGGAGCATGGGCCAACGAGAAGGCAGTAGTTACTGAGCAAACTCTCATGAAAATTGGTGACATTTTTACAATTATGTTTCTCTGGTAACAAGAAAAGGTCATTGTTGGAAACTTAGAAAGTACAGAAAAGCAGAATCATCCCAAATCTCAGCAGACTGATAGCATTAAAAATAATAACATTAGAATGGTATTGTATGTGCATAGTTCATATGAATCTTGTCATTGTTATTCTTAATGACACTGAATTATTCTGTCATATGAATTTTACTGATTTTCACTACAGCTGATTTAACTCTTACTGGTCTATATAAGCATGACTCCACTATAGTAATAAATCTTGTCTACCTCTCTGATTATGTGGTTTGGATGGAGTTATAGATGTGAAATCGTGATATCAAAAAATAAACACAGTTAGGGACGCCTGGGTGGCTCAGTCGGTTAGGCCGCTGCCTTCAGCTCAGGTCATGATCCCAGGGTCCTGGGATTGAGTCCCGAATCAGGCTCCCTGCTCGGCAGGGAGCCTGCTTCTCTCTCTGCCTCTACCTGCCACTCTGCCTGCTTGTGCGTTCACTAGCTCTCTCTCTCTCTGACAAATAAATAAATAAATAAAATCTTTTTAAAAATAAATAAACACATTTAAAAAGATCTTTTTGAGTCTAGTTGACATACAATGTTACATTAGCTTCAGGTATACAATATAGTAATTCAACTTTTTTTATCTGTTATGCTGTGCTCATCACAAGTGTATACATACAATGCTATTAGGACAACCTTGACTGTATTCCCTGTGCTGTGTCTTTATTCTTGTGACTTATTCATTCCATACCTGGAAGCCTGTGCTCCTCACTCCCCTTCACCCATTTTGCCCATCCGCCCAGCCCTCTCCCCGCTGGCAACTAACAGTTTGTTCTTTGTATTTATATGTCTGATTTGACTCTTTGTTTATTCACTTTTTGTTTTTCAGATTCCATGTATGAGTGAAATCATACAGTATTTGTCTTTCTGTCTGACTTATTTCACTTAGCATAACACCCTTTAGATCCATACATGTTGTTGCAAATGGCACGATCTCATCCTTTTTATGGTTGTGTAATATTTCATCGTGTATGCGTGTGTGTGTATATGTACCTGTATATGTCACAGCTTCCTTATTCATCTATCGATGGACATTTGCGTTGCTTCCATATCTTCGCTATTGCAAATAATGCTGTGATAAACATATGGGTGTATATATCTTTTCAAATTAGTGTCTTCATTTTCTTTGGACAAATACCCCATACTGGAATTACTGGGTCATATGGTATTTCTGTTTTTAATTTTTTAAGGAACCTCCATAATGTTTTCCACAGTAGCTGTACAAATTTACATTCCCACCAACACTGCATGAGAGTCAAAAATAAAGACATTTTTAATGTTCTTGTTTAATAGGCCGGAAACTGCTTTTGAGAAAGGTTTTAAAAGATTGCATTTCCATGAAATTCCCATCTTCCTTAAATCAATGAAAGCCCTCCTTATGTTAAGATTCATAATAGAAATCAAATGGAATGGACCCTGGTGAGGTTTTTACCTTAAGCTTCACCTGCCATAAAGCCAAAGTTCTGGAAAAAAAAAAAAAAAAACAGGAAACGCTAGTTTGGTGACCTTTACAAACAGTCACCCATCCATCACTCGTCATCAAAGTGCCATCTGCCAAAACAGGAAGGAGAAAGACACTGGCCAAATGCTTAGCTAACCTGGATAGCTTGTTGGGTGAAATTTCTTTGGTTATTTTTCTTTCTGCCGTAACACCAAGCATAAGGGAACTGACAAACAAGATGTAATATGACAAACAAGGTGTGGCCTCGGGTGTCTTCCAAATGAGAGGCTGTCACACCCCTCTTCCGAGGAGGTGGTAATAAGGATTAAGAGTCCAATCCTATCATTTTGCTGCTGTTTTTATTTATCATGTAGGGTGTAATTATAGTGTTTCCCTTTTAAATGGCTCTTAAACGTGTTTGGCCAAAGGGGAAAACCAAAGCAGTGGGTAAAAGTCAAGTGTTTCTCCATCTGTCTCTATCACGTTTCCCTGGCTGCATTTCCAGCAGCCCTGCCGGGGAGGACTAACTTCTTTTTTCAAATAGGCCAAATCTATTGATCTTGGCAACAGTCTTTGATTTAGAAAAACGCAATGGCTTTCCCTCCACCTGCTCTTTCTTATTACTTATGAAATTATCAAGTAATAGCATGAATAGTAAAAACAGTACCGCTCTTGGGTTTCCTTCCAGAATTTTCTATGTAGAAACAAAGATATACATGTATATGAACACTTAAAAACAAGCCCACATGTCATCCCGCATACATGTGTACATGTGATATGTTCTACGACCTATCCTGACCATCTCTTTGTATCAGTAAGTAGAGACCTTTCCTTTCTTTGTTTTAAAAATAGGAACATGGACTACGTATGTCTCTGATGCAGTTTTTTAAACCGGTCTGTACTGATGGGTATATCCCGTTTTTGATGGTTTCAATCATTGCCTCAATGTAGATTACAGTAATACTTTTGGGAGTCTACCTCTATGATGCATTTCTAGGTCGAAGTGTATGTGCAACAAAATAATCTTTCAATGATAAGGACAAAGCAAAACAGGAAATGAGCTTCTAGATGTAAGAATGAGGTAAGAACGGGTAATATTTTAAGGAGGATTTCATAGAAAGAACCATCTGATACATTTTCCATTCTGCCGTTATAAATAAAGAGGCTTAAGTAGCATTTGTTCCTGTTTTGGTGTCGTTCGCTTTTTTTTTTTTTCCCCAAATACCCAGTGCAAATGTAGACTCCAGTAATGATATTGAGATCCAAAAACGATACTTAAAAAAAAAAAAAAAGATGTGATACAGAAGAAAGAGTAGGAGACCTGAGCTTATGCTGTGGTTGGTCACAAACACCCGATGATCTTTGGCAATCACCTCTTGTGGTCTCAGCTTTCTCATATGTGAAAAGAAAGAGTTGGAAGGTCTCTAAACTTAGTTTTCTGTATATTGTCTGCCCCACAGGGTTTCCGGGAGTATTGCTGATGAGAGGACATGCTCAAACCGAGAAGCTAACTCGCTCTGAACATGGGCTCCATGTGCCTGGATTAGCACTGCTGAATGCTAAGGGGCAAATCTGAGACATCGGAGAACATTTTTCATATTTCCCGTATTGTCTTTATTGTGTGGCCCAAACATGCACTCATCAGCTCCATACTCAACCTGACTCAACCCTCAGAATCTTCCAGAGCAAGGAGCAACCTTAGCGATGACAGAATGTCAGTGTTGGTGCTATAGTTTAAGAACTTTGGTCTTTTCCATCTTGGAGTCTGATTTCCAGAGAGTATTTCACTGAAATGGGCACTTTGGCATTCACAAATCTAGCACAGGAAGATTGACCATTGATATTTTCTGGGTTCTCTTTCTAAATCCCTCACTTAAACAAATAAACAAATAATTAATATTTTTAATCTCCTTAAAAAGCCAACATCTTTTTACACTACTCATTTTTTAAAAAGATTTTTTATTTATGTATTTGACATATATATAGAGAGAACAGAAGTAGGGGGAGCAGCAGGCAGAGGGAGAGGGAGAAGCAGGGCTCTATCCCAGGACCCTGTGACCATGACCTGAGCTAAAAGCAGATACTTAACGACTGAGCCACCCAGGCGCACCTTTTTAGACGACTCTAAGTAAATTAGTACCTCTGTATTTTCAAGTCAGCCCAATACTGAGTAAGAAGTAAATGCTGAAACAAACTGAGGGATTTGGAGGGGAGAGGGATGGAGGGTGGGGGAGCCTGGTGGTGGGTATTAAGGAGGGCACGTATTGCATGGAGCACTGGGTCTGGTACATAAACAATGAATCTTGGAACACTGAAAAAATGAAATAAATTTTTTTAAAAAAGAAGTAAATGCTAACTAACTATAGCAACTATTAATACTATTACAATGACAGAAGGTGAGCAATTGTGTAGTAAGTAGCCAATTAAGATAAGGTTCAGGATCTGAGAGATTTTTCAAATACATCAATAGGATTGAAGAGAATCTGGGTGGAAAACACAACTTCTTTATATCAAATAGTATATAAATAATTTCAATCCCCAGCACATTTTATTATAAATTTTAAAAATTTACATTGAGCTCTCTCAGTAAACACAGACTAGGCACATATTTCTACTCACTTTTTCTTCTTTCTTTCTTTTTTCTTATTTTTCATTCATCATGAGGTTTAGCAAATCTATGGATTTATCCCTGGCAAAACCCACACTTTGGTTTTCCCCTGAAATCCCAGATCACCAGACACATCAAACCAAAAGGAAGTAACAAGTTCACCTTAGATGTGATAGGTTCCTACAGGACCCGCTGCTTGCTGTCTCTTAAGTTCAGCTTGGGTTTCTATGAGAAGGGATAAAAAGTGTTAAGGGGAAAAGGCGAGGATAACTCAAGTAGAACCAGCAAGTTACTTATGAGCTTAATGAGCTTTTGGAGGTCCCTGGAACTTATGTTCCTGAAATGAATTTCCTCAGACGGTAGACAGATGACTCACCCCCTTTGGCCATCAAGTCAGGCTGAGTCATCTAAAGTCAGCTGAAGCACCTGCTTTCAGCTCTGTTTTATAAGAGGCTGGATGGATATTTCTGTCTCTTTGATTGCAAGTATTAAGCATTTAACTATATGGAGAATATGATGTCCTTCTTCGGAAAAACCACACAAATGGCTCATGCACAGATGGACTGCATTAGTGAGAGCAGATCAGTAATTGTTCTTATTTCCTGATGATGAAGACAGTGGCCTGGACCCCTACCCACCGGATTCTGTTGCACACCAGATAAACCAAGTGATGCTGGGTGGATTTCCAGATCAGGACTGAAGAGACCGATGGCTAACTCCACAGAGCCATAGGCTGGTCCAGAGAACATCATGAGATGTCCTTTGTGGAGCTTGCTTCTAAAGTCTTGGTGCTTCTTTGGAACACACACACACACACACACACACACACACACACACAGTGAGTAGAGAGGCTTTGAAAAAAAAAAAAAGATGTTTCAGAATGAGAGAATATTGAAAGAAGTCAGCTTAACATTTGCACTGGAAATACTGTGGAAGCATTTCTAGGTGCTCAGTTCTCTTATTTTAATAGCTTTTTTTAAATTTATTTATTAAGGGGGATAGTGATTTAGTGGAGGCCAGGCGGCATAAGAGAAAGAATCAAGTCAGAGCGCGAGAAGATTCTCAAGCCCTGTGACCCAGATGAACATTCAGATGAAAGGGTTGTGTTACACTGGTGTTTCCCAAACTTGCTTGAATATGAGGATCACCTGGAGCTCTGTTTAAAAATACAGATACCACTTGCCTCACCCAAGCCTACCGAATCCAAATCAACAGGGTGAGGCCTGAGAATGGACTTCTTTAACCAGCACCTTGGGTGATTCTTCTGTTTAGACAAGTTTGGGAAACACCGTGTTAGATGAGCAGTCAGATATCTTTCAGCTCGAAGATTGCTCAAAGGACCCTTCAAAATACCAAGCCTTCCTCCCCCACCCCCAAATTGGGGAGTTAAGAATCAAATAGAAAACAAATCAAGTTAGGTCGTGGGTGGAACAATGTTGGTGGAGCTGGTCTGCCACTGGATTATAATACATATGAAGATTGTCTTGGGAACGCTCAGCCTTAGACACTGAAGATACTTTTGTGTTATGCCTGCTCTAAATTAACACCTCCTCTCAGGAAGGGCCTGATTAGTTTAAATAGCTCAAGGGCTGGGACACTGTGGGGCTCAGGCGGTTAAGCGGCTGCCTTCTGCTAAGGTCATGATCCCAGGGTCCTGGGATGGAGTCCCACATCGGGCTCCTTGCTCAGCGGGGAGCCTGCTGCTCTGCTTGTGCTTGCTCGCTCTCTCTCTGACAAAAAATAAAATCTTAAAAAAAAACAAAACTCAACAGCCTTCTTGAATTTTCTCTCTGGTACATTAACAAGCTCAGAAGGCATCAAGAATGCCAGGAAGAAGGGTAAGCACCCAAATCAAGCAATGACCTCACCTACTCAGAAAACCGTGCTGAGCTGGTTCAACAGGAAGCAGGAAAATCTGCATCAGTTCAAGGACGGTGTCACAGCCTATCAGTCCTCCAGGCAAGGAAGTATATCAGAAATCAGGGCACAACTAGTGTCCCCATTGCAGAGTACAAACTCTGGATGTTCTCCTTGGGCAGTTTTAATCACAGACCTATCTGCTAACAAGGGACATTGGAGTAAACATGTTTAGAAGAGCAATTCTTTCATGTATTCAATACTACTTATCGAGGAAATTCATCCATTCATATTCAACATCACCTACTGATGTAATCGCATGCACCAGGCACTTTCTAGGTCCTCTGGATCTAGCAGTGAACAAGATGCATTCCTGAGTGCCTTCTAGAAGATGTTCTGGAGCTTGGATTCTAGAAGGTGAAGGGGATCAGAATATGCTCTCCCAAACTATGCCACTGTGGTATAAATAATATTTTGAGCTGAATTGAGAAACAGCCGATGCAGGTAAAAGTCCCTGCAAAAGGTCCCTGTGGGACCTGTCTAAAGGCAGAGTACATGAAATTCCCTTCAGGAGGGTGCCCCTCTCCTGTATCAGGAGGAGAAGAACATCCTTTATCACCTGAGACAGAGACAGCGACCAGATGGATCTACAGAAACAAACCTCACTAAAATAATCCTTATCTTCTATCCATTTCCCTCCTCTATCGACCTTCTCACCATTTTACCTCCATGCCAAAGCCCCTTTTCCTTTGTGTTGTCACTGTTCCGCCAAAGTGTTGCTCTTTGTTAAAATGGGATCTAAGTCCCTGGTCTAACCATTCCTTTGGGATTTTCACTGAATTCCTTTAGCCCCTTCAAATGCATGTGAAATCACCCCTTTTCTCCTGTTAATCTGTCTTTTGTCAATTTGATTTTCAGGGCCCCACGTGCACAAGTAAGGCGAAGAAGAGTTTCTTTTTCCTCTCCTACAAAGGGGAGATAGACAATAAACAAGGGAACGAATAAATAAGACCACGGCAGAGGTGAGGTCCAACCTCTGCCGGCCTTGCTCTGGAGACGCGGGATGGACCGCGGGCTTGACCGCTAGACAGGGCTTGCCCCAGCCGGAGATGCGTGAGCGTCTCTGTGTCTGGAGGGAGGAATAACTGAGGTCTATGGAGGACAAGGACCTTCCCAGTGTTCCAGGGTAACTTTTTTCCTGACAAATTTGACTTTCTGAATGTTAATTCCCAATGAAGACGTTTTATTATGGCCTCACAGATCCCCTCGCTGTATTTCTCCGAGCCCTTTTCTATCGATTGCCTGTGGGGTCTAAGTGCGGGAGTCCTATAAGATTCTCTGGCCTCAGCGCAGAGGAGTCGTCATAGCCCGTTTTCAAAAGATTCAAGGACAACCATGAGCAAGAAATACCGAGGGGCTGTAGAACCGTAGACTTTTAACCTCACCTGACCGAGACTCTGGGAAAACGCTTTGTTCCCAATCAAAGGAGATCTGGCAGGTTTCGATTGCCAGAAAGACCAGTCCCATTGTCATCCACTCTGTTAAGCAGCTTGAAAGTTATTTTTCCCACGGATCTCGACAGTCACATTTCCTTCCAGACTCCTGGTAATGCTTGCATCCTTCCCCTGCAAGAAAACAATGAAGCTCTTTTCTTACAAAAGGTATTGACTCAGTCTACTTTGGTTCGCTTCCCATAAGCCACGTGAATGAGCTGTGTTTTTCAAATGTGATGCTGTCTCCGAAATATTAAATAAAAGATTAGTCGTATCAAAATGACTTTTCAGGATTAGTCCAGCATAAGTTTCCCATGGTAATGGTCCTGTGGCATTTTGTGCTCCTCCCCTGATGCTCGGAAGGTAAGATTTGACACCTGAAGTTGATAGAAATAATGACCTCTTTGCTGTTTGTTTTTTATAGCGTAATGCTTTAAGACTATGACTTTCCTTTCTTTTTTTTTTTTTTTTTTTTAAAGATTTTATTTATTTATTTGACAGAGAGAGAGAGATCATAAGTAGGCAGAGAGGCAGGCAGAGAGAGGGAGGGAAGCCGGCTCCCCGCTGAGCAGAGAGCCCTATGTGGGGCTCGATCCCAGGACCCTGAGATCATGACCTGAGCTGAAGGCAGCGGCTTAACCCACTGAGCCACCCAGGTGCCCCATGACTTTCCTTTCTTTATCAACCTAACTGATGCACTAGTCTGAACATCTTCGTGTGGGTCACTTATATACAGATAAAGGAGCCACCGCCATCTGGTGTGTTAGAGAAGACACTACAATTAGCATGTTGCAATCCCACCAGGCAAGCAGCCAATTTCCCAGACCATGGGAATTTTCTTATAGACAGATGGGAAAGTTCCAGAGGCCACACAAATCTAATAGAATAAAGTATTGGTTAACTGTTTCTAAAGTAACTAAAATCCTTAATTAAATTATCATTTTCTTGATAATTGAAAAGAAGGCCCAGGGCACCATACTTTACATTAAGGAAAAATGAAAGCAACTGTTAACAAAAGAAGTAATAATTGAAGTTTGGTTAAATAAGAAAATTCTAGAATATGTCCAGATTATCAGTAATAGTGCATGAAAAATGTATCATTAAGGATAATAATTTTGATCCCCTGGAAGACTGTAGTCGTCAATTAGATTCACTGCTTCTTTTTTTTTTTTTTTTAAGATTTTATTTATTTATTTGAGAAAGAGAGAGAATGAGAGAGAGAGAGCATGAGAAGTGGGAGGGTCAGGGGGAAAAGCAGACTCCCTGCTGAACAGGAACCCCGATGCAGGACTCGATCCCAGGATTCCAGAATCATGACCTGAGCCGAAGGCAGTCGCTTAACCAACTGAGCCACCCAGGCATCCCAGATTCACTGCTTCTTAAGGTAGAATGATTTTCATCAGTTTTAATCCATAGGAGATAAATATTCCCTGAAGTTGTTTGAATATTGCTGAGAACCCTCCTTGCCAATGTCTTGCACTTTCTAAGTTCTTGCTTGTTGAATAGTACCAATGAACTGAAAAATTGCTCAAAGGATAATTGATGGAAACCAGTAACTAGTCCCACAGTTGGCAACCTTGGGCCAGGAATTTAATATATACCTGAGCAGACTTGTGAAATGGTGAAAATAATGTGTCTATTTCATCAGTTTATTAGGAGGGTTATATGCCAAGTTCAACGCCTAGTAATAGTTGATGCTCAAAAAAAATTTTCCTAGTACATACACACACACTCACACACATGCTCCTGAAAACTTCAAACAAGTCCTATAGGCAAATGATATTCTCTCCTTAAATTCTCTTAAAAACTTACTATGACCTCATTAGCTAAGAGAGTACCAAATTGAAATGTATATATGGAAAAAATATGTTCTTTGCTCTGCTAATACTTCCAGAATTAGAGATCATTTTGGATAGCTTATTTTTAAAAGCCTTCCTCAATCTATACCCGTAGATACAAATATAGGTTTCTGTAGGTGTTTTGGGGGCTAGGATCGTGTAGAATCAGGGAAATGTTGAATTCAGTTAAGTTGCTAGCTGTTTTGCAACTAATGATTTGTAAGTAGCAGTTCGGCTGAATTTTTTTTAAACATATAGTTTCTGAACTTCATCTAAAAAAAGTTGATCTATGTCAGGCTTTAGGGTAACTTCGTCATGATTTTCTTGCTTCCAGGAAAATCTGTTCATGTGATAGAGTAAATGTCAAATTTTAAATGAGAAATCAATACTCTTCTCTGAGAGGCTTTGAGAAAAAATAGCTATTTCAAATCTTTCTTAGGAAAGGGTTCCATAAGCACGTGAAATGACACGAGCAGATAGAGTTCAAAAGGAATTTTAAGCAAGATATTTTTAACTCCAGCTATGTTTTCCAGGGTTAACAAACAGCCAGATCATTAAGATAAAGTGCAACTCATGCACTTTTTCCTTCTAAATTTGTGTGTGTGTGTGTGTGTATTATATATAATTCAAAGGTTGTGAAATTGGTAGCAAAAGCACTTTTCTGCAAAAGCACCTGGCTTCTTTCCTCTCTTTTAAAAGATCCCAAGGCAGCCCTGATAAATATATTCTTCACCACAAGGGGGAGACAGCTGATAATGAATCAGCTTCCCTTAACCTGCAGCAAATCACTTGGCTTGTTTTAGTAGGTGTTCAGTGATGTTTCTTCTATTATTGACAGTGTGGTGGTGTTTGGTTTGATACATTTTGTTTGCTGAACATGTTCCACACCCAGGTGGATTCCTACTGTGATGCACAATGTGGGCCTGATGGAAGGACAGCTAGTCCTGGATAGCTTTGTAAATGTCAGGTAACTTTCTGGAAAATTAGTTAACAAATAGGAACATTTATTCACTCATGCGTTTATTTAATAAATATTTGAGAGGCAGCGGGGATACAGTGGTGAACAACAGTATATTATCTATCCTCACAGAGGTTTTACTGTAGGAGGAAAATAATAAAAACCAGGTAAACAAACATACCAATAAAATAATTGTGAGTTTAACAAGAGAGATAAAAGAAAGATGAGGGTAAGATACAGAGTAACTGGAGTCAGAAAAGAGAGACTACATTAGATCAAGTATTACTTTAATCTAAGGCTTTGCTAGTCTCCACCTAACCAGCAGATTTCAGAGACATATTTCTGCCCTACTTTGGTTGTTTTCCACTCATATAGATTCTGGCAGGATCTCATAATTCAGCGTTTTGGAGACTTCCGAGCTTGGAATATCGCTGATAGTTGATATCTGGCACTAGCCTATTCCCCCCTCAGGACACCTCTCACGGATACTTGGAAAACTTCATTACAAGTGGCATCAAATGGAAAGAATATGCCTGTCTCTTTCCCTTCTGCACTTCGGAATGGAAATTTCTGTGACGTAACCAGCTCACTTGCATCCATTTTGTCTGACTAGTTGGAGCACTTCTTGGGAAATCTCTCTCTCTCTCTGTCCCCCCACCCCCACTCCCCACACACACACTTCAAATAAAAGATATTGTTCACCGTGGAATCATGGCTCTCAGAATCCTAAAAATATAAGCTTATGAAAGAATCTTAGAAATTATCTAAAATAATTTAAGATAATCGTCTCCTAGTTCTTAAGCATGACTTGTTAAAAATCACATATGCCAGATATACTGAATTAGGCTCTGGGGATGAAGCAATGCCAGATATTTTTAAACACTTCTCAAGGTGATTTTGATTCAAACAGTGAAAGTCATCCACCCTTTTACAGAGGGATACCTAGCTCTAGAGATGTTTAACAACTTAGCCCATGTCACAGGGTTGGGTTGGATGAGCGTGAACTAGAACCAGAACTCTGGACTCTTGGGTCAGTGAATGTTCTTCCTAAAACATCAACAGGTTAGACCGTTTAAAATATAATTTTGTCATTATTGTGAATGTACTAAATTCCACTGATCTTTACACTTTAAAGTGGTTAGTTTTATTTTATGTGAATTTCACCTTATAAAAACAATATTAAAAAATGGAAGAGAGGGAGGTGGGGTTATGGACATTGGGGAAGATATGTGCTATGGTGAGTGCTGTGAAGTGTGTAAACCTGGCAATTCACAGACCTATACCCCTGGGGCTAATAATACATTATATGTTAATAAAAAAATAAAAATTAAAAAAAATAAAAATGTAAAAAAAATTTTTTTAAATAATAAATTAAAAAATGAAAGATACTATTTATTTAAAGTTAAAGTTATCCAGCATAGAAAATAAGAAAATGATCCTAATGCTGATATAAATATTGGTAAGAGCATAACGTTGGTGCTATGAAAATAAATAACCTGTAAAACACTGCAGTGTTTTCCAGTCATTAATGCCATTTCCGAGTTTCTTGAGTTCTTTCCTTACCTGAAAGACCCTCCCCCTTTGTTCTCCATCAACTCAAACCCACCTCCTCTTTCATCTGATGGGTCTCTGTCTCTCTTTCTTTAAATTTTCCAGCACTCCACACCTATTCTCTTTTTTTCTTTATTCCAGAAACACTCATGTAATTGAGCAATTGGTTATATACTACATCCTTATGTTTTATATATTATACATATATATTTTATAGCATTTTTAATAATCATTTAATAATCATTTTATAATCATTTTTATATAATCATTTTATATATTTTTTATATCCTTTTATATTTTATAATCATTTCATTTCTGTTAAAAGAAGATGTTGTCTGGCTTACTCAACAGTCCCTTCCTTTCCCAGCCTCCCTTGCAGCTAAGGTTGAGAAAAATGACCCAGTTCTAGCCAGTGAGATGTAAGGGGAAATATACTGGTATCTTATGAGAAGATATATTCTCCATGACAAAGGAAAAGGGGGTGTGTGGAAGCCGTCTCCTGGCCTTGGATTCTCCCTTGTCCTTCCTTGGGATGAGGTTATGAAGGATAGAGTGCCTGGATCTGCCGAACCACCTTGTGAACAAAATGGGAAACCCAGGAGACTCTTGGAGATGCCAAGCCAGTCCTCTTGAGAATGAACTGATGAACCAGCTCTGGGATGACCTCCCTTCTCATTATTTAATTTAATATCTTTATCATTTGCACCACTATTAATTAGTTCTGCTGTTCCTGGGGGCCAAACGGACCCTAGCCAACCCAATCTGAATATTGGGTCCCTTGAAATCCCTCAAAACCATCCTCTCCTTTTTAATTTGGTAATCCTGAGAACATGGCCCAGTGCTCAGTACAGAGTCGTGCCTGAATGAATAGATGCAGTCTACATGTTTACCTTCGTGGTTTCCACTTTCTCAAGTTCATCACCGAATGAACATCCAGAAATTAATCTCATGTGCTTGTATAAGAAACTGCTCCATTGGGACAAGGAAATTGCCCCACATGGGTCTGTTATATAAGATGCATATGTGTGAGAGGGTAGTTTATGCTCAGTTTGCCGTGGCAAATTTTAATGATTATGAGCTTCTGAAATACATGCTTTTAGAAGGGGAGGTCATTCTTTTTTATTTATCTGCCAGCACCAGCTCTGTTCCTAGTACAAAGCATGCAGACGGTAGGTGAATTGACTGGGGAGAGAGAGGAGGGAAGAAAGTTGGAAGCATTGGCTACTGACATTGGCTACTTGGAAGGCTAGTTGGAAGTAGCTTTGGATTTGGCTACTTGAAAGGTCTGAGAGATCATTGTAAATTCCTTGAAGCAGAATTATCCCTTATTCGTCTTTGGATCTTCTATATTAGTGTTTCTTTTCTTTTCTTTTTTTTTAAGATTTTATTTATTTATTTGACAGAGATCACAAGTAGGCAGAGAGGCAGGCAGAGAGAGAGGGGAAGCAGGCTCCCTGCCGAGCAGAGAGCGGGGTGCGGGACTCAATCCCAGGACCTGAGATCATGACCTGGGCCGAAGGCAGAGGCTTAACCCGCTGGGCCACCCAGGCACCCCTATATTAGTGTTTCTAAACACTAGTCTGCTATATCTTCTAAACATTAGTCTTCCATATTCTTGTTTTTAAACATAGTCTGATCATTCAGAATCAACTAGAGCTTTGCTAAAATTCCCATTCCTGGACCCTATTCTGATACTACAGAAGAAAACCTCTGCAGGCAGGCCTAGCAATCCATTATTTTACTCACCTGTGAATCTCTGCCCCACTTCCTGGCAAAGTGCTTCCTATATGTTAGAATCTCAGTAAATCACAGAATGAATACATGAATGATATAAAGATAAAGCAGTCTCTCAAACTCAGATCCAATCTCTAAAGCCATTCCTTTAAGACCTAGTAATTACTGGTAAGGCAGAATATTTCATTTAAGGTAGAAAAGCCCCTTTTTAGATGGGCAAAACATTTTCTGTGACAACCAAGAAGACAATTTCAATGATTCTCTTGCCCTCAAATATAAATAAGTTGAAACCAAGAATAATATTTATTTTAAAATACTTGGGCATTTAGAAAAGAAGACAAAACATTCTAGATCCTCAACCCCTGGTATATCCTTGACTTCATCTCTATGAAGTTCTTCTCCACTGTTCCTTCCTGGAACCTGGGCACTGGGCATAACAAGATTTGGCTACAAGTTCACTGAACGGCGAGCTCACTTTCTCAACAGGGATAGAATATACCTAGAGCACAACAAAATGGTGAGCGCAGATTCCTCTTCCAAGTGGTAATCTGGCTGTCACTCTGCTCTTCTGAGCCCAGGGTGCGGCCGAATCATCTACATGCTAGCCACAGCCCCATTTCCTTGAAAGCTGTGGTTCCAGAGACTGGTGCCTCCCTGCTCTGCTAACGTGGGATGATGCTACGTGTGACCCACCCTGGCATAACCAGGTCCGCTGTAGAAAGACACAGCATCTGGATTCTTTCAGGGCAGGAGGGGAGAAAGCTCTTGCTTAAGCAGCTGATGTTGAAGGATGTTCTAGTAGCGTGTGGATTCAGGGAACCGAGGAAGCATCTGTTCAGAGGGAGCGAGACAAACTGGGTCATCTAACCCCACCGTAGCTGTCCAAACTTCTCTCTCCCTCCAACAGAGGCAAGCCAGTTTCCTCCGTTGGCCAACACGCCACACGCCTTAAAGACTAATATGTATTTGCTCAAGACCTTTTAATCCAACTGGAATTCCTTATTCTCTTCTGGTCACCAATAAGAGTAATGCTCCTAATAACCATTGAATGGTTACTATGTGCTTTATATATATTGTTTCTTTGAATGTTTGTTACAACTCCAGAAAGTAGTACTGCTCCTATCCCCATTTTATAGATAAGAAACTGATCCCTTGGCCGGGAGGGGGTGTGTGTGGGGGGGGGGTTGCGGCGGGGCGGGGCTAAATTGCTTGGCTAAGGTCATCCAGCCAGTATGTGGCAGAGCTAGATTCAAATCCAAGTCCATCCTTTGACCCATCATGAACTCATTGGATTGTTGTGGGGTTGGTTTGTTTGTTTTTCTGGGATTTTTTTTTGCATGCCAGGTCTCTCATTTTCCATGAAGCCCTCTTTGACATTTTACATTGATTATTATCAAACTATACATATTGTTACTTTAAATCATAACATTACAGAATGTCAGAGAAAGCAGGAATTCAGAGGTCATCTAGATCACCTCACTTCTTTTACAAAGGGGGAAACTGAGGACCAGAGAGGCGGCTCTTGTCAGAAGTCTTACAGAACTCAGTCATGTTTTAGGGCAGAACCTTGCCGATTCTGGGGCTTCCTCCTAGAGTTCCTGATTCATTAGATCAGGTGCAAGGGCCTGGGGATGTGCATTTTAAAAATATATTCATGACTGAGTCCAATCGTCAGACAAAGTTGGGAATCATCAGTATTCTGTATCACTTGGTGTTTCAACGGTGTTGGCTGTTTCATTTATTTTATCTGAGTTGTTTTCTCTCTCAAATCTTACTGTATTGAGACCTTATTCTATACTTCAGTGTACCCCTACCATGTCCAACCGGGAGCTAGACGTGTCTTAAGTGTCTAGTAAATGCTCGTGAATTGAAACGAAGCAAGTTTTAGATACTGAGTACTTGATGAGGAGGTGGCAGGGAAATGGATTATGGCAATTAGTTCCAAGGCCACATAGAGCAAACGCTCCACGTGGGAGGTGAAATAGGTGGTGATTATAAGATTTGGCTTGTCTTATTTGCTTTGGCTCATAATGACTCAGAAGCATGGTTGGCCAAAGATTTCAGATAGTAGAGTTCGGATTTCTGATTTCTCTTTTGCCTTCTCAACTGGGTAGACGTGCTTAATAAATGTGATCCCCAGATGTTCAGGACATGTCATGTTCTGCTCTGAGCACATGGAATCAGGCCCCAGTGACACTCTCGCCATGGAGCGGTAGTGCCTTATATGGAAACAAAGTGCACTTTTCGCTTTACTGGGGGATCTTTAAATAGCAGGGAACAGCAACTCAAAGCTTTTCAAAGAGCTACTTAAAGTTATTTTTCTCCATGACAACAGCCTGCCAATAAGGATAGAATTTAAAGAACTAGGACCCCAAGTAGAAAGAGAAAAGGAAAATTCCCCTGCTAAACTGAATGCTCAGAGATGAACCACAGCCAGAGTGTAAGTTCCATACATTGACTCACATCTATCGAACAGATGAGATGAGCAGTCAGAGCGCACTCTTTAATTATCTGTGTGCAACACCAGGAGGATATTTAAAGGTGTTCACTTGGCAGTGGAGATGGTGGAGGGAGACACGCACCGTCATGTGCTGGGCTTCCTGATGTTGAAGGGATGGGTTCATTTTCTTCTGTGTTACCCCTAGAGTTTTGGAGGGCTAATTTTGTTTTGGGTGCTTAAAGATCAGCTTCTAAATAATCCTCTTGGGTTTCCTGGGCCTACACCTTGCAAACTCACCTTTTGCCCTGCTCCTGAAATCTGCCTCCGAGGACAGACCATAGTGAACTGAACTCCTGATTTCCTCTTTTCCACCAAATGAAAATATTCAGATGTCTTCTCAGGGAGCCCCCAAATTTGTTGTTTTAATTAAGACTTTATTTTTCTTAGAGTAGTTTCAAGGTCACAGGTTAGTGACAGGTTGGTACAGAGGTTTCCCTTACATCCCAGGCCCCTCTCTCTGCATAGTCCCCCTCGTTATAAAAGCCCCCACCAGAGTGGTACCTTTACTACAGTTGATGCCCTTACATTGACACATCATAATTACCCAAAGGCCATTGTTTACATTATGGTTCACCTTGGTGTTGCACATTCTGTGGGATTGGACAGTTGTACAATGACAAATTTCCATCATCATGCTATCGTACTGGGTATTTTCACCGCCCTGAAAATCCTCTGCGCTCCAGTTTTCATTCCTCCCCCAGCCCCCCGCCCCTGGCAACTGCTGGTCTTTTTACTGTCTCCATAGTCTTGCCTTTTCCAAACGTCATGTAGTTGGAACCATAAAGTATACAACCTTCTCCGACTGGCTTCTATCCCTTTGCATGTAAGTGTCCTCCATTTCTTTTCATGGCTGGATCGCTCCTTTCATTTCAGTGCTGAATAGCAAACTATCCACCGACTGGATGGACCACAGTTTATTTACCTGTTCATCTACGGAAGGACATCTTAGTTGCTTCCAAGTGTTGGCAGCTGTGAACCCCAACTGCTGCTATGAACATCTGTGAGGAGGTTTTGATAAAGACATAAATTTTCATCTCCTTTGGGTGAATACCAAGACGGGCAATTGCCAGCTCTGCTGGATTGTACGGTACCAATATGTTTAGTTGCACAAGAAACCGCAAACTGTCTTCCAAAGTGACTGTCCCTTTTCTGCCTTGTCACCAGCCATGAATGAGAGTTCCTGGTGCTCTGCCTCCCTGCAAGCATTTGCTGTTGTCCGTGCTCTGGATCTGGGCCATTCTAATCAGAGTGTGGCCGTATCCATTGTTGTTTTAATTGGCGTTTCCCTGATGACGTGTGATAGAGAGCATCTTCTCGTAGGCTTGTTTGCCATTTATCGGTCTTCTTTGGTGTGGTGTCTATTAAGATCTTTGGCCCATTTTTTTAAATCAAGGTGAAATTGGTATATAACATTATATACATTTCAGGCGTACAACATTATTAGCATCTAGTATTTTCAGTTGGGCTGTTTGTTTTATTATTGTTGAATCACATTGTATTTTTATTCCTCTGCCACATTTATCCCCCACATTGGAGGGATTTATATGATTTATCTTCTATTCCTATTTGGCCCCAAGAAGGAGGATGGACTTGCCCTGACAACCTTCTTACTCTTCCCCTCCAGCCATGTCCTAGTCAGACTTTAGCTTTAGAAGCGATCAATTCTAGAAATGGAATAAATACAGTTTGCCGTTACAGGGATACCTTCCACAGTGTTCCTTACAAAGGCTTGTCCAGACTTTAACCCGTGACAGATAGCTCTCTAGCTTGACAGTGGCAAGTTTCACCACTGACCAGTATCAGGGATTACCATCCATCTAACAAATATTACTGGGTGCCCTTTATATGTCAAGCTCTGAGCCAGGCACTGGAGCAGTGAATCAATCAGGCAATTACCAACATCTCCCTGATGGGGTAAAAGTGGCTTTTCAAGAATGACCAGATCTAGTCCTGCCATTTGGAACCACATGGTTGGCCATCCCATTTCTCCAGAAAATTGAAGATGGCAGTCAGACCCCCTCAAAGCCCATTGTCATTATGGTCACCCCTTTCTTTGGACACACTCCACTTGGTCAATGACCATTTCAAAGGAGACTGCTCAGAATTTCTACTTTCTGGGTTCTTCTGCCTCTGTTGGGATTCTCAGGTCTTAATACAGTTGCCGAAGTCTGTGGAGTTACATTTTTTGATGTGTTTCTGGAGTCTAGAGGGGCAAGCATGCATATGTATATGTCCCTTGGGGAGAAGGAGTTGAAAAGATTAACTTCGACCTAGGGAGTTGTTTTTCTTCTGCTTTTTAACCAGAAGCATAAATGCGATTGTAGCTTTGAAAACTGAAATGCTAGCTTTTAAACAACTTGCAAATAATAGACTTTGAGATTTCAAGGGGAAAATGGGCTCCATAAAAATTCTGTGATAGGAACCCCTACATTGTCCTTTTAGTTGGTAAATTGAGAGTAAATGGTAAACAGAAAGTAATCGCCTCTAACTACATTTCACTGGGAACTAATATCCCTCTGATCAGTCAATAATGTTAACTTACAAAAAAGGTGAGCCAGGTTTCTCCACGGTGACAACTTAAATCGGGAATGATTACAGTTCTTGAACTTTGCCCCCCCTCCTTTCCAGCTTGACTTTGCGGGAGCGGGGGAAGGAACTTTGGGCCAGGCTGTCACACTAAAGCCCACCGTGCCGCCCATGACAAGGGTTTGTGGTTGATATTACCAAGGATAAGACAGTCCCTTTACTCTCCACTTGGCTTCTTCCAGGGCTGAGAAACATCCGGCTCACTCCAGGAAGAAGAGTCGACTGTTTTCTCCTACCTCAGAATTCAGAAGGAATGATTGATTGTTCTCCTGACAGATTATTCTGTGCTCCCATTTCCCACATTGCTCTCATCCCTGGATGTGTTCTCTGCCTTATTCTGCCAGTTCCTGGCCCCAGAACACCCCCCGCCCCCCCCCACCCCCCCACATCTCCTGCCTTGCTCCTGACTCGCGGCTTCCTTTGGCCAGTGACAGGCCTGGCCTGGATAAGAGGATGGGAAGAGAGCGAGATCAGTGTAGATCTTCCAAACCCTATGCTTCTGCAGTGTGTCTTTAGCAGTAGCTGTTCCTGGTTACTCCAAATCACGGCTCCTGCCAAGCAGCCCCTAACTGAGGATTCCAGCTCTCACTAGACTCTAGGGACTCTGGGTCCTCCTCTGGGCCCTGTGCGCTAGGGCTGATGATGGCCTCCTGTCCTTGTTGGTCTCTGGACCCCATGACCTCCTTAACGTTTTCTTATCCCTGCTCTCACCTCTGTCCTATCATTACAGCTTCTTCATTCAAACCATCTGGAATGACTTCTTTCCAGCCTGGTCCCTGACAGATAATCCTCTGCTGTTCACGTCTCTTCTCTGAGTCATGGAGCATCATGCCATCGGCACTGGGCGGGCGGTGGGGGGGGGGGGCTTCTTCCCTTCTTTCGGCAGGTGCAGTCCCTTGTCCTAGGACCAGAGTTTTGGCTATTCCAACCTGGCAGTTCCTTGAATCACCTGGAGAGTTTGGAAAAATATACATTCCCAAATGCCACCTATTCAATAAAACCCTCCTGGGGTAGCACATCTTACAATCTCAAGTTTTAAAGAAATCCATGAAGCAAGAATGGCAAAATAGTGATGCTCGTTTAAGTGGGGGTGATGGGAACATGGGGCTCATTAAACCAGTTTCTCTACTTTTTTTTTTAAAGATTTTATTTATTTATTTGACAGACAGAGATCACAAGCAGACAGAGCAGCAGGCAGAGAGAGAGAGGAGGAAGCAGGCTCCCCACTGAGCAGAGAGCCCCATGCGGGGCTCGATTCCAGAACCCTGGGATCATGACCTGAGCCGAAGGCAGAGGCTTTAACCCACTGAGCCACCCAGGTGCCCCCAGTTTCTCTACTTTTGCGTGTGCTGGAAATTTTTCCTACAGAAAAGAATCAGACATGTACAATTTTTAGTTGAGAACCCCTGATTCAAACTAGAGGGCTGCAGTCTTTTGCTAATTTTATTATTCCCTGTCTCTACTGGCTCCCATCACTCCATGGTAAGGTCACCATCTGGGTAAATAATGAGATGGAACAAAGAGATCCAGCATCTTATAGTCCCTACCTACCCCCATTGCTTCGTAGATTTTGGTTGAACAGATTGGCCCAAGTCCCTTGGTCTTTTTTAGACAATTCCCAGTCACATGGACACTATTTGTGACCTTTAGCCAAATTCTGTCAGTGAAGAATTGAAAACCCAAGTTAATACACTCTGGTGTGGCTTTTGCTTTTGTCCCTTCTTTATTAGAAATTCCTTACAAGTCTTACCATTCTATGTGTTCCGTATAAGAAAAGAACCCAGAATTTTGAGTAACGGATTCGGGTTTCCAATCTTTGCTTCTGTGTAAGTTTGGGCAAGACACTTACCTTTTCAATTTCTTGGATGGCTTTTTTTTTTTAAGATTTTATTTGTCAGAGAGAGAGAGAGGGAGCGCTCTCGAGAGAGCGAGCACAGGCAGACAGAGTGGCAGGCAGAGGCAGAGGGAGAAGCGGGCTCCCCGCCGAGCAAGAAGACTGATGTGGGACTCAATCCCAGGATGCTGGGATCATGACCTGAGCCGAAAACAGCTGCTTAACCCACTGAGCCACCCAGGCGTCCCTCTTGGATGGCTTTAATGTCATAGCACAGTAGTTAAAAGCACGTCCCTGGCTTTGAATCTAGTTCCGCCATTTCCTTGCCACATGACTTGGGCCAAGCAGCGTAATTTTTACATGCCTCCATTTTTCCATCTGTAGAATGGAAATATTAATAGAAACCACATCATTGGGTGACTGGGGAGATTAAATGAGCCATTGTATGTAAGGGGAGTGGCATAGTGCCTGGTGTCTAGGTTCTCTGTAAGTGGTAGCTGACCCTGTTACCATTCCTGCTATTTAAATTTATACCTATAACTTCGGAGGACTTGGAAGAAGGAAATATAGCAACAGTTTCAGATATAGAGCTTCCAGGGATTTTCAAAATCATAATGAAATGTATGGACTGCTGCTGGAGAAACTGTAGAAATTAAAGGCTATAGACTCTGGGGGATGGGCCATCCATGCAAACAAGCCAGCGCAGCTGACTCCCTAGTTACTGGTCATTTTGGACGGTTCTGGCCTTCTGCACCAGCCTGGCTGGAAGGCCTGGCGGGATCTGGAGTTCCTCTTCCCCGGCTCTGGCCTGGACTGACATAAGCAGCCCAAGAGACTGGTTTGACGTGTGGGAGGTGACCGTTAAGGGAAGAGCGGGGAGCGTGGAGGGCGCTCCTAAATCACACAGAAAAGACAAAATGCCGAGATGGCCTTGGCTTACGTGGGTCCATTCTCAGCCAACCTGAGGACACACGGCTTCATTTAGCAAACTTGACCTCAAGTTCCTGTCAATTAAAAACTATGCAAATGTGTTTTGAATTTTCTAGGCAAGGGTGTATTACCTCCTAATGCTGACTATTAAAATTCCTGATAAAATCCAATCTCTGAAAGTTGGATAGCAGGAGAGAGGGGTCAAGGAGAAATTTAGGCTTTTTCATAACTTAGCACAAAAACATAGATTAATGAATAATTTTACCCTGAAGAGCACCTCCTTAAGCCCTCCTTTCATTGGGGGGAAATGGCTAACCTTTCTTTTCCTCACACCTAACCTAACCAAGCCAAGATACCTGTAGACTGCAGATTGAGAACCCCTTGTTTAAATGTCGTCACTTTTTTTTTTTTTTAATGCAGATCTGGCTTTACAGGAGTGATGTGCTCAATGACATAAACCGATTTAGCCTGAAACTAATGTCTAGCAAATGGCTGAAAGCTCGCTCTTCCTTAGTTAGACAAGTATGTCTTTGCTCTGAAATGCTGGGCACTTTTATTCTTTGGTATCTTCTGTTAATTTTTCCTACTCCTTGTGGCATGCATTTTAAAGTCACCACCTAAGAAAAGTCAAGTCTTCTGTCATTCATTTTGATCTGTGAATGGCAAGGAGACGTGCAGTCATAGTGCAAAGACCATCATCTGTCCCGTTGTTGTAAAGGCCATCAGGAGGTCAAATTGGGGTGGCTGCCTGCCTCACGACATGACCCCGTGGCCCTGGCTGCACCCTAGTCCTTTCTGTGGGGGAACGACTTTTCTTCACAAGTTCTCATCCTTCCACTCCCTGCTCCGTCGCGTGTCCTGGACAGAGCGGTATCACATTGCTTTGCAGGCCACA
Source organism: Mellivora capensis (assembly GCA_004024625.1). Lineage (NCBI taxonomy): Eukaryota > Metazoa > Chordata > Mammalia > Carnivora > Mustelidae > Mellivora > Mellivora capensis. Next base: position 6,727 of record PISX010005885.1, on the reverse strand, counting down.
GTGGAAGGGTTTAATGGGAGGTAAGCTGACCCAGAGTCTCACACCTCACTTCAGGTCGGGGCTGGGAGGGGCACCCAAGTTGGTCCAACCCGAGTCCTTCCTCAGGATTTATCTCCCCATACCCAACACTTTACCATGAGAATTCTCAAATTCTAAACGAATTGTATAGTGAACACCCACTACCTCAGCTCTATCATTTAGCACCTTACTACATTAGTTTTATCATCTATCTATCCACCCTTCTATCCAGCTATTAATTCAGATTGGTTTTCGTGCATTTCAGAGTAGATCACAGACATTTGTACACTTCGTGAGAATTTTAGAATGCATTCGAGTAGGGTTCAATATTTGCTCACAGTGGGTTTTCCTTTTGACATAAAAGTCACATACAATAAAATGCACATATCTTAATTGTACATTTGCAGAGTTTTTCTTTTTCTTTTCTTTCTTTCTTTCTTTTTTTCAAATATATACATTCAGGATTTATTTTCATCAGGAGTGGAGGAGTGGAGAGAAAGCTTCCTTCACTCTTGGAAGGTGAGGCTCAAAGATGTGAGCCCAGAGTGGGGCAATTATGACTCTAGCTTCAGATTCTGAAAGCCAGCTGGAGATAAGAAAGCTGACATATCAATGTGGAGGCAGAGCTAAGAGACAAAAATAATTTTGAAAGTATTGTAGTCATTTGTACCCTTTTTTTTGGCAGTTTGGTTACACGAGCCTATAAATTCTCATATTAGTTTAAACTATTTTAAGTTGTTTTTCTTTTACTTGCATCTAGTCCTGACTAATACGTGTGTGTGTGTGTGTGTGTGTGTGTGTGTGTATAACTGTCCTCTTTAATTTTAAGGGCAGCACTACATGTCTTTTGCAGGTATCAGCACCCCATCTTGGGAGACATTAAGAAGGCCTAAGGGACTGTGTGGATCTGGTAAATTAAAAGCACTGGCCTCACCTAGGTTTTGGCTGTGGATCCATCCAATGTGGGGATAAGGGACAGTTTTGCACAGACATTAGCAACTTTATTCAACATGGACTCTTTAACCTAAAAATAGAAGCAAAACATGACATGCGTTCACCTTGACATTGGAAGTACAGTTGCTGATAGAAGTAAGGATCCTCAGAAGCAGGACCCTAACGCACTTGGTAATTATTTTTTCTAACTTTGAACATTACCCAGTTTTTGTGGCTTTAGCTAAATAATTACAGAAACAGAGGCAGTATGTTTTCACTGTTAGAGGTAGAATTGGTTACAAAATGCCAAAATGGGTCCAATCTGGAAAATGTTGAGTCCATATGTGAGAGAAGGCCAGGGAGAAGAAGGCTCTCCATCATCCGAGGGGGAGTAAAGGAAGTATTTTATTGCCCAAGAGAAATTTCTATTTTTTTTGGATTTGGGTTCATACATATGATACTATTTATCAGTTGTGTTATTTTGGTGTTCTATGGTAGGATTTCTTTCTCTTTCTCTCTTTGTCTCAAATCAAAATAAAAAGTTTCTCTTTGGTGAGCTCTAGAAAAGTGGTTGCTTTCATGGGAAGGGAAGGGCTTGTGGATGGAAAAGGGTCCATGGAGGGCGTCCAAGGGTAGGTGCTCGAGTTCTGTTCTTTACCTGAACAGTGGTTACGAGCGTGTTCCTCTTGTATTAAAGTACTCATTCATTTTTGTGTTTTAAAATTTACAGTGAAAATCTTGAAATCTGAAGCAAATATATAAAGACAAGGTTTGATGAAACTATGAGGTAAGTACATTATTAGTGCTTTAATTCATCACAGACTTTTATGTATCATTGGAATATTTCATAATATAAAAGTTTAATTAAAAGTTTCCTCCTCGACCTCCAACTTTTCTTTGAAAGGACAGAATTTTTATATAGGCTTTTATTTCTGAGGTCTGTCCAAAGTGACAGTAAATAATGGTCATCCCCAAATTGTCACCTTTTCCCTTTGCACTGTCCCCTGAAACATGTTCTTCAAATCTCCAGATTTTCTTAGCTCCTCAACTCTTTTGTATCTTAACCTGATTCCTTTTATGTGGAATATCTGACCTTTATATTTTTACTCCTTCATATTAAATTTTATCTGATCAGATCAGCTCATGGCCAAAGTGAATGGGAATGATAAAAGTAATTATTTGGGTAATTTATATTAAAGCTTTCTTGTTCAGATAATTCAAAGAAAAGCAGAGAAAAGAATGTAGTGGTGAAAAAAAAGAGTGTAGTGGTGAATGTCTCCCATTACATGATGGTTGCCCTGATTCCTCATTTTGTTTGGATATTGAGGTGCTTTATTTTTTTTATAAGACTTTTTTTTTTAGAGCAGTTTTAGGTTTGCACCAAATTGAAAGGAAGGTACAGAGATAGCCCAGACACTTCCTGTCCTCATCCATGCATAGCCCCCTCTGATCAAGATCCCCTATCAGAGTGATACATTTGTTATACCTGATGAACCTACACTAACAAGTCATTGGCATCCAGAGTCCACGGTTAACCTCTGGGTTCACTTTTGGTCTTGTACATTCTATGGATTTGAACAAATGTAGAATGAAAGAATCCATCGTTGTGGTATCACACGGAGTATTTCCACTGCCCTAAAAGTGTTCTGTGTTCCACCCATTCATTCTTCCCTCTCTCCTGTAACCCCTGGCAACCACTGATCTTTTTATGGTCTCCATAGTTTTGGCTTTTCCAGAATGTCATATTGTTGCAATCATGCAGCATACAGCCTTTCAGACCGGTTTCTTTCATTTTGTAGTATGCGTTTAAATTTCCACCATTTCTCTTTTGTGGCTTGAGCAGCACTGAGTGATATTCCATCGTTTGGATGTAGCACGGTTTATTTACCCGTTCAACTGAAGGACATCTTGGCCATTTCCAAATTTTGACAACTATGAATAAAGCTGCCACAAATGTCCATAAATTTTCAGCTCCTTTGGGTAAATATGAGGAGTGTGATTGTTGGCTCTGCTGGATTGTGTGGTAAGAGCATGTTTAGTTTTTTTGCAGGAAACCACCAAACTGTCTTCCAAAGTGTCTGTACCTTTCTGCGTTGCCACCAGCCAGGAATGGGAGTTCCCGTTGCTCCACATTCTTGTGAGTATTTGCTGTTGTCCATGCTCCAGACTTTGGCCATGTAGTGGTATCTCCATTGTTTTAATGGATGTTCTGAAGCCCATTATGATACCAGCAGTTATGGTCGGTAGCAACAGCTGATAATGTTTAACACTTGCCATGTGCTGGGCACTGTACAAATATCATCTGATTTGACACATACACTCTCTCATGATACAAAGATAGTTTCCCTCCATTCATTGCATGTAGTTGAGATAAGGGTTTTTTCTAAAACAAACCACTATTTTGGGAACAAGGGGGAACTCATCACATCTGGACATTCGCTCATTGTTTTCTCCAACTGAGGAGAGCTGCTCACTGCCCAGCATTTAGACCAACCAGCTCATCCATCCTTGTGCCAAGTGAAGCTTCTGGCACTACAGAAAGTACCAGAGAAGCAGTGGCTGCAGATTGGGCAGGCGACACAGGGAGCGCTCCCATACATGGGAGATGGAGGGAAGGTGGCCATTGCTTCTTCCCAGGCTCTTCTTATTTCCCACCTGTTCTGGTGTGGGTCTTGGTGCCCTCTTTCGGCCAACTGCTGTTGGCGTTATTTTGCTTGTGGTCCCCGTCCGTGCTTGCCTGCTCCCTCGAGTTGCTCAATTTGAGCTGCTATTACTAGTCTGTCTCATTTAGCCTCCAGGGTCCTCATGGCTTGGCAGTGAGATGAAGCTTGGCTTCTACTCCTCCCTGACACAACTGGCTCGATGGAGGGTGAGGGTGAGGGCTGGTGGCCGCAGAATCGTGAAAGCTGGGGCAGGGCTCTGGCCTTGGTTCTCTGTGGCCAGCCGAGGCGTCTGCTGCCTGCCCCTGGACAGCTTGGAGGCTTCAATGCCTCAGGAGTTTAAAATCTTAGAGCTTAACATGACTTCTTAATTGGAAAATGGAATCACAGGAGAAACAGCTTTGCTAGCCGCACAGGGGCTTGGCTAAGGTTCACGGGTGGTTACCAACGTTCCCTATATTGCCCCACCCAGCTCAACAATGCCCATCATTGTTTCCGAGAGCTGTTTCACCTGTGTCTGGTGAGAACCTGTCCAGGCAGGTCGGCAGCAGGGCCCAGCTGAGCCTTCTGTCTTCTTAGAGCTGGAACAAGATTCCCAACGACCCACATTCCATACTGAAGGATTGTCATACTTAAGTAATCTGTTCTTCACTATGGATTAAGGATGGGTTTTTAAAAATAAAAATCCTACCTGCCCCTCACCCCAAGGTTTATCTGTTCCTCACCACACACCTGTCAGGTCTGTATTATCAATCCAGAAACTGAGTTTCAGGGAAGTTATGATTTGCCCAAGATCTAAGATGTCAGCCTCGATTTCTCTATGCCAAGAATGGCGTTTCTCCATTACTGCATCACATTACTTCCATCATGAAGCAGATTCAGAGTAGGAAGGAGGAGGTTATATGAGAAAGCTGTGTGTTGCTTTCAGGATAAAGGTGGGACTATTAATGGTAGTAGTGATTTTAGCGTATGGACTTAACTATTCAGTGATGGTCAGTTATGGTCCAGGCTGACCGGAAGGATCAGCTCTGTGTCAGGGACCAAGAAACTTGTTGGGGAGGAAAAATGCTGATCCTTCTAGGAAAAATAACCATCACTCGGAATAATGAACTTGCATTTCTCTGTTAACCTCAAAGCAGATCTTGGGCACCTGGGTGGCTCAGTGGGTTAAAGCCTCTGCCTTTGGCTCGGGTCATGATCTCAGGGTCCTGGGATTGAGCCCCACATCGGGCTCTCTGCTCAGCTGGGAGCCTGCTTCCCCCTCTCTCTCTGCCTGCCTCTCTGCCTACTTGTGATCTCTGTCAAGTAAATAAATAAAATCTTAAAAAAAAAAGCAGATCTTATTCTCTAGACTCTTATACTGACCAAAGTTGAAGGAGTCTTGGAAAAAATTCTCAAATGGAGTACATGGCAGTGTGTTGGGGTCCTTGAAGCTACATATGAAATTATGGCACATCTCCCCATATTGTGAGAAAAAACAACAGACAAAGAGAACAAATAAGCAAAGCATGTTTATCTACTAAAAACAACATCTTATGGAGGAGAAGGCAGTTTGGGCCTGAATTTGGGGGGGGGGCAGGGGTAGAGGGAGAGAGAATCTTAAGCAGGCTCCACACCCAGCATGGAAACTGGTGCAGGGCTCCATCTCAAGCCCGGTGATCGTGACCTAAACTGAAATCAAGAGCTGGATGCTTAACTGACTGAACCACCCAGGTGCCCTAGGCCTGAATTTTAAAGAAGAGAGAAACCTCACATCTGCAAGGAGTCTTTTTGGGTCAATACATCCCAAGTACTAACCCTGGGAGTGAATTTCACATTTTGGTATCTTTGAGCTATTTCTGTGAAAAGTTTGAAAGTACCAGTCATTTTAGTAGATGAGTTGAAACTAACAGATGATAAACGATTCTGCTGTGGTTACAGCAGGACTGGGCCCAAGATCCCCTAAATCCTTGTCTACTATTGTCTACCATTCCATAAACCCATTCTTTGTTGTGGTAGTGTTTCTAAGAGAAGAGTATGTTTTCCTGCCTCAGGCAAACTAGAATGCAGAAATAATGACGTGTTGGATAATGTAGACCACGTGTTCCAGCGAGCATCACTTCCCCTTGCCAGAGCAACATGGGACATGGGTTGTGGAGTAGTTTGAAGTGAATGTGAATGGAACCTACACAGATCCAATGAGAGGCTTTCCCAACCATGTTTCAGCTGCCGTCTTGCTTCTAAGGCTTTGCCTCTTCTAAAGTAAAAAATGAATTCTGGTTTTTAAGATAAAAACACTCAACCTCCTTAAACATCAAGCAGTGCAAATTAACATAACAATATGCTACAACTTTTCCCCTTAATTAATTGGTAATGCTTTTTTTTCTTTTTAAATAATGAAAATACTCAGTGAAGGTGAGAAAAAAGTGAATGGAATAGATATTTATCCAACTTCCCTGGTAGAATAATTTGATAATATATACCAAACACCTTGAAGTTTGCATATGTTACCCTTTGACAAAGCAATGCTACTCCTAGAGATTTTTCCCCAAGGAAATAGACAAAAAGCATACAGGGAATGATTGTTCATTTCAAGGTTCTTGAGAACAGTAAAAAACTGGAAATAATTTAAATGTCTAATATTTGGGATTTGGTAAAATAAGTTACAAGTATACAAATTATAATGGAATATGGAATATGGAATATCATTCCATCTTGAATGGCACATTTCACAGCCTGAAATGATGCTGTGAATGTTAAAAGGTATTAGAGGAAGGTAGTTAAGAGTAGGGATTCTAGAACCTGATGTCTTGGTTTAACAACCTGGTTGGCCTACTAACTAGCTGTGGGACATGAGACAAGTTTCTTAAATTCTCAGTGCCTCAGTTTCTTCATGAAGATAATGCTATAGTGTTATGTCTCCCTCATAAGAAACAATTTAGGTATTCATCAAATATTAGATATTGTTAGATAAGCACTACAAAGAGGGAAATTATTTTTTACTTGTTATTAACTAGAAATGACAGGCTAACAAAACAGTTTGTATAATATAACAGAGTATTTTGCTTTAAAAGATCCTTTTGGAATCGTGATGCCACCAACTTTGGCTTTCTTTTTCAATATTCCTTTGGCTATTC
>PISX010005884.1:53885-102999 GCA_004024625.1 Mellivora capensis | reverse complement strand
TTTTTTTAAGATTTTATTTATTTGACAGAGATCACAAGTAGGCAGAGAGGCAGGCAGAGAGAGGAGGCGGGAAGCAGGCTCCCTGATGAGCAGAGAGCCCGATGCGGGGCTGGATCCCAGGACCCCGGGATCATGACCTGAGCCGAAGGCAGAGGCTTTAACCCCCTGAGCCACCCAGGCGCCCCTCCCCCACCTTCCATTAGGTAGTTTGAACAGCTCTTCACTCCAGCGACACTCACCTATTGGTGTTCTCCAGAACCTCTACCTTCTTCCGAAGCTCCAAGTTCTCAGTTGAACAAGACTCCACCCTACAGAGGAGCGAGAGAGAGAGAGAGAGAGAGAGAGAGAGAGGAGACAATTAGTTGTATCAGTTGAGCAAATGCAAAGCCGGGAGCTGGGGTGGAGCCAGGTGGGGTCTGGAGAAGGAGGACTGGGCATCAGCTACTCTAGGGAAGGGAGGGAGAGGGCCTAGCCAACCTGAGTTGGGAAGAAAGGTAAGAAGACAAAAGAAAAAGAGAGAGAGAGAGAGAGATGAGTAACACATGCCTCAGAACCAGAAAATGAATACAGATGGTACAAACTGTAAAGTCCTAGGGTGTTCCAACCTCGATTTCTTTGATTTCGTCCCTATGGCTCCCAATGCCCATCATTCATCTCCCTCATCTACAGGAGCCTCGATGCTGCTGGCTGTAGTCTTGGCCAGAAGGACTGATAGGGAGCCAGAGGGCTCGGGATAGACAAGACGGGAGGACAAAAATGCAGCACCTCAAGACAAAGAATCCAGCTGCAGGAACATGCCTCCGAGAGGCATTAAAGACCATCTTGACCCTGAAGCCTACAAAAAATAATGGAACAGCATGGGACTACTTCATGCTCAATTACCAAAACCTAACCTAGGAATGTAGAGACACTAACTTTCAGTAGGAAGGTCAAGAACCAGCCAGGATCTGCTCTTCTCCCCAGACACACAGGAAGATTCACTTCCGGGTCAGGGGCCTCATTTCCATCTTAGACGATATTTGTTGGTCAAGTGGAGAACTATATTTCTAAGGCTAATACAAAATTGCATCTCATTCATGTTTTTCTACAGCCCTCCTGATATTCTGGACTACTCAGAAGAACAAAGGGTGCCTTCAAGTGTTTTTGTGGGTAGTAGCTAGCTAGCTTGGAGCACGAATTAGAGTGGACGGAAAGTAAAGAACACCAGCCGCACTCGCTGCACTGGCCACACGCCTTCTCTAGGGCGTGAGGGATTAATTAGTACTGCTCCTTTCGGGGGAAACAGTGCCTCTCCTCTGAGGAGAGTTCCAGGAACGGGAATGAGTGTTAATATTTGCACTTGTTTGAAAGGAAGCCTTCGAGGACTTACTCTGGTTAGAAATGCTGTGGTACCAATGCCTGCTAAGATTGAGTGCATTTTTTAACTTAAGGCCATCCTTGGAAAGCCTCTCCCTCTCACATCCACTAGGTGGCAGGCAAGACATAGGGGATGGACCAACGGGCTTTGATGGTGGCCAGAATGAACTTTATCCACTTTCCACAGAAAACAGAAGCTGGGCACACTCCCATTTTCCAACGCAGATTACCCAGTAACACACCCAGTTTCGGCAGCAGGCTTACTTTTTCTCCAAGCTGTCCATGTATTCTTTCTTCTTTCTCCTACTTTCCTGGGCAGAAATCTGACACAGAAGGGGAGAAGAAAGGATTAACTTCTGCCGGCTCTCTAAGTCGGTTGTGTGTCAATGGAAGAGAGGAGGAGTCTGTTAGCACAGAAATCCCCAGGGTCCTGCTCATTTCTGTGGCCATTCTTCATTGAGATAAGCTGCTGGCTCATCTGTGAGTCATCTCTTCTGACCTCCTTGGTTTCAAACCAGCCTGTGTGGTCACTAGTTCCCACCAGAGTGGGCCCCTCGTGGGAAGCCTGGCAGGCCCGAGTCAGAACAGAACACATGGGTCACAAACCATCTGTGTCATCTTCAACAAATGATTTCAACTTCATGGGCCTCAGCTGGCTCAACTAGAACATATACACCAAGACAGTTGGGCTTGGTCAGACATAACCCCCTTCCTGGTTCTGCGTCGTAACTGAACTCTCTTTTTCTTTCTTTCTCTGTCTCTTGCTTTCTGGCCTGTCTCTACCCTAGCCATGCCCCCTGACCTCACCAGTCCTGATTTGCCCTGTAGGGACCTAGGGCTAGGAGACTACTAAATCCAGGCATAGATCACCAGACTACAAGATTTTTTTTTTTTAAATCAAAAACCTAGTAAAGAAAAAAATTAAACACCCATAATGCATTTATGTTAATTTATAGATTATAAACATGCCCACGAGAAGGAAATACTGTATACATCATAAAACAGAAACTTAAAAGGCTGATGTTAAAAATATTAATGGGAGTTCTAATGTTTTCCTCTTAGCCCCGAATGGATCCCCGTGGGCACCAAGGAGTAGGCAAACCCAATGTGGGATCCACTGACCCAGAGGATGGATGAAGGGACTGGAGGAACACAGGGGTCAGTGGGGACTGTGTTCCTGCTCCTCACTGAGGGAAAGGGCAAGACTGAGCCTTGTCCCCCTTGTCCTCCTCCATGAGATGGGCCAGTGCTGGTCACTGGGAAGAGGGGGAATGAGGGCACCCAGGCTTAATTCTTGTCATGGTCTCTGATCATAGAAGTACCTCGATTTAAAGGACTCACCTTGTTCTTGATTTTCCTCCGAATCTTCTTCAGAGCCTTCTCCTCTGATTTTGTTAGAGGCAATTTGGTGGGGATGGGATAGCCCTCGGCAATCAGCGTCCTCTTCTCCTCTTCTGTCAGGACCAGTGGGCCTGACCCTTGCAGTTTCTGTGCAGATTAAGGGGCAGAAAAAGGGTCAAAGCAGAACAACTGGGCAACATTCAAGAAACTTGCAAAATTTAGGGGTGCCTGGGTGGCTCAGTGGGTTAAAGCCTCTGCCTTCGGCTCAGGTCATGATCCCAGGGTCCTGGGATCGAGCCCCGCATCGGGCTCTCTGCTCAGCAGGGAGCCTGCTTCCTCCTCTCTCTCTGCCTGCCTCTCTGCCTACTTGTGATCTCTCTCTCTCAAATAAATAAAATTAAAAAAAAAAACTTGCAAAATTCTGAGAGAAAAGGATGCTCATATGCTTCAGGTGAGAGCGGAGTAGTCTGAAGTGGAAGCAAAGATGGAGAACACAACCCAAGGATTATCACTCAAGGGAAAGGGTGAAGAAACCTCCACCCATCAATTCCCAGAAGGTACCCCCATGGGTAAAACATCAGAAGAAGCATTACAGGATTCATTTCCCACATCTCAAGATTTCGTGGCCTTGGAGTGCTGGCGGATTCACTCGGAGCTCTTGGTGAAAGAGTTTCCTTGTTCTCCTGAAAACAAAATTTTGCAAGATGCTCTCCACATGCCAGGGGTCACTTCTTGTCCCCCACTAAGAGCTAAGGGGCCAGGGCTCCCAGAAGTACTCCTGCAGGCACATCTCATGGAAGTCTCTGGCTTCAGACAGTCCCAGATTGTCCATCAGCAGTGAAGACATGGACTATAGCTCATCTCATTTAGCCCATCATAGAATGATGAAGCTGAGCCCCACATTCAATGTCATGAAACACTCCAAAGAAAAGGCATCTGTCAAGTCAGAGCTTGTGATCAAGACTGAGACTGAATTAATTCACATGGAAGGCTGGGGGAAATAAATGCTACACTGTAATACAACTCAAGGTGCCTGCAGAATCTGGGGATAGAGGCACATGAGTGTGTGTGATAAGGAAAGGCTTAAGGGTAGGAGGGGACACTGACATTGGGTTGAAAGGAAAGGGATGATTTACATAGAGAGAGGAGGGCATTCCAAGCAAAAGGCAGTATTCTGAAAAGCACCTGAAGATGCTACCCTGTCTAGAATGGATAGGAAGTTTTTGAAACAGCAAAAGGTCAAGGTGCCCAGTAGAGAGTAGAAGTACTGGGGTTTGATACCAAGAGCTAATTGAGAAGTGCAAACAAGACACTGTAGGGGTGTGAAACTGGAAGGAATTCCCAACATGGCCACAGATCCAGAACTCTGTGGGGCACACTGACTTTAAATCGTCAAAATTATATTAACCGAGAGATGATTCTTATGAAATTTTTAAATATCTCATCCCATTCAAATGTTCTCTAGGTGATATAAATTCAATAAGGTTGACAATCATGTTATCATTTTTTCAGATTTCATAGAAATAGTAAATAGTAAAATGTTAATTCTCTGTCTCTATTTTCATCTGGGACAAACTGCCCTTATACACATTAGGGATGAATGAGACTCCTGCTTTCCAACACGAGTCTCTGGGTTGGAAGTCGTACCACAGGCAAGAAAGGGTTAAACTATACTTTTGAGTGTTCAGCAATAAAACATTTCATCTCGGGCAAAGTTTTAGGTTCATCAAAGACAGTTTATTTGAAAAACAAGTTATTTCCTATCGTAGGCCACAGGATCATGGAAAGTGATGGCAAGTACTGGGGACGTGATCTTGGGAGGAAGGCAACACAACAGTTTGACCCCTTCTGCTCTGGCTGCGTCCAATGAAACAAACAAGCAGTAACGGGAATGTGCACAGGAAAAGGGAGAAGATGGTGTTAGCATGATGAGATCAATAGGCAGGTCTTTAAAAGTGTTCTTCAAGGTGGCTATCACCCTGCTTGAGCAATTAAACCTAAGACTTCCTTACAAGAACAAAAGTCAAGTGGCCTTTAAGGACACCCACTCCCAGCGAAGCTCCAAGGGACCAAAGGGTAAGGGCTGCGGGCGAAATACTCACGTGAGGGGCCGTGAGGAGAGGGGAGCTGGACAGGGCCGAGGGGGCCCGCGCCACGGCTCTGGCAGGGCTGTGGGTCTGCGGCAGGCCGAAGGGGTGCAGGCGGGGGTTGGGACTCAGGCTGCCCTCCGAGTCGCTGCTGTGGCTGCTGGGAGGGGTGGGGGGTAAGTGCAGGTGCTCCACGGAGGCTGAGGGAAAGAAAGCGGGTTTCATCCATCAGACAGCAACGAAGCAGAACTTGGAGGCGGTCATTCAGCTGCACGTCCACACAGCCAAACTCGGTCAGCTGAACAAGGGATGGAGATTCTGCGTGTGCGGATAGGGAAAGATCTCCAGCGTATTTTGTTAGGGGGGAGGGGGTAACACCAAGGTGCAGAACGGTATATAAAGGAGCCCTCCTTTTGTATGAAAGAGGAGAGGAGGTGAATACAGACTCCTATTTGTTCGTCTCTGCATAAAGAAACATGGGAAATACATAAAAAATTAATAAAATTATGACCTCTTGGGGGCTGGGGGAAATTAGGGTAAACCGTGGCAGTGCGCATAACTTCTCACTGTATTCACTTCATATCATTTATATTGTTTGACGTGTCAACCACGTTAATGGATCAAGTGCTTTAAAAAAAAAAAAAATTAGCAAAACCTGGAGCCAGAGAGCATTCCCAAAGGTTGCTTTGAGAAAAGCTCATTTGTTTCTGAAGGGCCCCCAGCCAAGACGCCTGACATTCTTCCTTCAGAAAATCCTAAATCCATCTGTAGCTAGGTAGGTAGGCACAGGAAAAGGGGCGTGTGTGTGTGTGTGTGTGTGTGTCTGCTGGGGGGCCTTGCTGCTTCACAGTCCCTTTGCCTCCCCTCAGGGACTCACAGACAGGCTGTCTGCTGGAACACGTGAGCCACAGTCGGTGTCATCAATCACACATCTCCAGGGCAGCGGGGATGGGCTCCAGAAGGCAGAATCCACTCTGAGTTCAACCTTATTGACAAAAGAGCTCTCCTTTTCTGGTCTCCTTTCTATTCCCGCTAAGCCGAAGTGCCTTGAGAGGCAGCCACTGTTTGTGAGCCAAGGGGCATAACTTTGGGTAAGCCTTTCACCCCACACCGCTTCAGGGCCCCCAAGACAACCGAGCCCTTTAGTACCAAAGGTGTAGCTCGGCCGAAGGAGAGCTTGGGGCCACGGAAAGGCTTCAGCCTCCTCTTCTCCCCTGTAACCAGAGGCTGCCCGAGGTGAGAAGGGCCTTCTGAGGCACAACTGACCCACCAGATCCCACCCAGAGCCAGTCACGTGCCTCCCGGCCAGCCCTCCTGCCACCCTCCCTGCTATTCACAGCACACAGCTCTTTCTCTGCATCTTCCTCTCTTCCTCTTTTTCTACCACAGTACCTTTCACTAGATCCTTCTCTTTTTCTCTGACAAAGTCTTGCCAAAGAGCCCCCTGGGCTTTGTAGAGTCTACTGGCACTTCAAAAACTAACGAATATTCTAAAATAATCCTTGCATCTCTAGTGCCAACATCCCTGCCAACGGTTCCAGGGGCCTTAAATATGCGCCCCCCTCCTGCCCCTGCCCAGAACAGAGTCCTGAGAGTGTCAACCAAGGTGTCCAATGGCTTCAACAAAGAGGCCATTGGACCGAGGTGTCTTTCATGCCGTGGTCTATGGGAGCAAACCAAGATCGATGCCTGTAGACACATCAAGGTCACCAAATTGAAACCCAAGGACAACCAGTCACAGAGAACCAACTAGGCTTTAGACAACAGCCGATCAAGGATCTCGTGACTTTGCTTCCACAAAGTATCAAAGTTTCTCCTGAGCGCCCATTGGTGGGAGGCTCCTAACACCTTCTGGTTTGGCTCTGCCAATTTGAACACACTTTTGCTCCAATAAACTAACAATTTTAATATGCCTCCCACTGCCTGCCACACCGTGCTGTTACATTCAGGAGAACTAGCCAACTGCACCTAGAGCTTACTTGTCCCTCTCCCTTAGCATGATCCAAATAATTCTAATATTTTTTTCTTTTCCAAGCAGAAGGTGCTCTACAAAAAACAGAAATGGCGCATCAGGAAAAGGGAGAGAAACTCAAATTTCCTTGTTCCTGCTTATTAAGAGCTTCTGACCTGGCTCTAGGTGCTTCGGTATCAGATTTCTAAATATCACTTGAAATACCAGTCTCAGATTACTCGAAAGGTCTGGGGACAGCAAGCTAGTTTGCCTAGAAGCTCCACTGCTTCTAAGATATTGAATTTCCTCCTCTCTGTTTATCTAGGATAATGAGGAAGGACTGCCCGCCACTTACTTTACTCTCGAAATGTTTCTTCTCTAGTGATCCCTGAGCCTGAAGCCTGAACCATCATTGTTACAGTTAGGACACTTTCTGAAGCATATGGCAACATAAACTAAAAGAGCAAGATGTATTGGATAGTCTTCATGAAAAAGAAAGGAATTACTTTAGAACAGTAAGTAAGAGGAAAGCACTAATGGATAACACTCCGTGGAAAGATAGATTTCTAAATGGATTCTAGTCGATATTGTTAATTTCAAAAATGTAATCATTTCTTACTGCTAACAAAGGCAAATACCAGTCCTGATTAAACTGTCACAGATAAAATCCCGACTTCCTAGCGGAATGAAGGACGTTATGCTTTCATGAGAACTGCTCATTTGTAACACCCACACATTTTCTATGACAAATGCATACATGACTTTCTTATTTGTTGACCACACTAACGAACTGTCCTAACCTCGTCCAGAAGATATCAATAAAAAGATGACGGTAGGTCTGAAGGCACAAAATTTAAAGCACAGGGCCCATGCAGGGGTATCTCCATTTTTTAAAAGGCCAAAAAAGCTTCCTTAGACTTTATGACACTTGTTGGGGCGGGGGGGGGGGGGGCAGTGGTCAGTGTTCAGGATTCCCAATTATGGGCTTCACCTGAGAACAAGAGGGAGAAATCAGAAAGAAACTGACGCAAAGAAAGAAAAAGTGAAAAGTATGACAGCTTAGAATATGACATTGGGATGCATGAACTAATTTGTAACTAGGAAAGAGGCTCCTTGCAACTACTGTCATCTAAAGTCAGCATTTAAGCACAGTGAATGATCAAATCATGAATTCACTTGACAAAGGGTTTAAACTGAGTTTGTTTTAAACAGGCCAGGTGCCTTTGTGGCTATTCGTCTATTGGCCTCTACTGCTCACACCCGCGGAACAGAGAACGGGGCTTGATTCACACATTCACACCCAGAAAGGCAACACTTGCCTTGTTCACCAGCACCCACATCATAGCTGACCATAAAAGTCTGGGGAAAAAACACCTCTGCTAGGAGTAAGAGTAAAATACAAGACTTAGCATAAAAGCCTTAAGCATATACACATATTTAGATAAAAGATTTAAGCACGTAACGCAGAGGGGAAATTAAAATTTAGCTTTCTACATTTGTACTTAGAACCAAGGTTTTTGAGAGCAGAGCTATTTCAGAGAGCAGGTGATGCCCGCTCCACATTAACGCCAGCACTCTCCCCCACGTCCCCTCTCCCCCACGTCCCCTTTCTCCGCACACCGACATCCGGGACCCCAAGGAAGGCAGGGAGAGCAGACGGACCTTCTTTCGGAGAGAAGTTGAGGAACTGATCCACTTCATGCGGCTCCAGCTTGATCTTAGGTATAATGGTCTGGCACGAGGAATCAACCTAGAAGAGGAATTTCAAAGAGTTTTTAAAAACCAGGAACAAACCTAGAGGGACACCAGGGGAGCGACTTGTCATCCAGAGGGAGACTATGTGTCTCCCTCTCCGGGCAGCCCCGCTTCTCCGGGTTGAGCGCAAGCAGGTTCCTTCTCTGACAGGCAGGCGGCTTCCTTCTTAGACTTTCTCTCACCGGCTAACCCGGCACTTCAGCCGACGGTACCCTCAGGATTCCAAAGCTAAAAAAACCAGGCCTCCTCTCTCTGTTGTTTTTATCATCATCTAAATACCATAAAATAGTCTGGCAACTTTGAAAAGGGCCACAGGCCTCCACTAGTTTGTCCTACAGCAGGAGCTGCCTGAATCAAGTGGCCTGTGATCCCCTCCAGGCTTCCTCCCGACTGATAGCGTTGAACCATGAACACTCGGTACAGAAAGAAGAAAAGGTCTCTGGCCTATGCGTGGAGCAAGGCCAAGACCCTGGCCTTTCTTAGTTACACACTAAAAAATCAACCCAACTGACATCTCATGGTTCGAGGAGACTGAGAGACGCTCTAGAAGCCCAGCGCAATGAACAGACCCAGGCTGCCCATGAGAAAGGAATTCTAGAGCGCAGCTGTAGTGGGGCTCTGTCCACAGTCCCCCACTTTTCCCAGACGGGTTGTAAAGAGCGCTAAGAACAAGTGTGCACCAAAGCTTTCTACTGCTTCTGTGTGACCTCTTCCTAAAAAGGCATAGGTAGATAGGACGCCTTGCTCAGAGAAGTTCTGACTTAACATCAGTGGAGCCATTGTTTATAAACCTTTGGCTTTGAACTTCAGGAAACTCAGGACTGGCTTTCAACATCTGGAAGAAGATGTCCACATAGGATTCTGGTCCACCACTGGACACTGGAAATGCCTGGAGAGAAGGTGGGGTAGGCATGTAGGCACGGAATCGAACAAGAAAGAAATGCCCAATTTGGTATGTTTTCCATGTGTAACACAATAAAAGTTGGCAGGTGGGAGATCCCCAAATTGGGTCGGGGCAACTCCACATTGCACAAGGAGAGGAAAACATTACACAGGAAACAACACTTCCCTCAGCGCCGGCATACAAGCCAAGGATTGCATCATCATTCAGCCCCTCTCTTTCCACTGGCCTAAAAATCAATCCCATGGGGCGTTTGGTTTTTTGTTGTTTCTTTTTTCAACCATGGATATCAGTCTATTTATCTTAATTTTGTAACAGCAGTCATTGGAAAAATGAAATCAGACTTGCTACCGGTTTTCTGAACAATGCCTATAAAGGAAGTGGCATGGTCAATGCTGATCCCAAACCAACATAGCCTTGATATATACACACATATGCAATTACCTACCCTGAAACATCTAGAACCCCTAGCTCCAAAAATGGTTAAATGCCTTATTGGAGAATGAGGAGCCATGTCTTTTGGTCCAATGTGTGTGTAGGGAAAAAAAGTGAGCATACCCCTGTATTCATTTCCAGCGGGGGTTCCTCCTTCTCAAAAGGGGTGGAGATGGCTGTGATGGTCAGAGTGACAGAAGGAACAAGTCCTGGGGGCGGCTCCTCTGTAATCGGCTCTGTCTTGATGGTGGTTGATGGAAAGTCTGTAGACAGGTACCATTTCTCACTTTCCACTTCATCTGTGGGGAAAAGACAAGCACACGTATGAATCTGGTCAGGGGTATCAAACATAAGTAAAACAAATGACCACTGACCCTGCTCCTCAGAAAAGAGCTCCAACCATAAGTTACTGAGAGTAGAAAAGAGGAACTAAAGTGAGGATGTGAGAGAGGAGATAAATGGATAATGAAATGAATGGCGAAGTAAGAATCCATACTTGTATTCGTTTGAGTGTAAGTATGCCTAAAGGAACCTCAAGGATCCATGTCAAAGAAACCTGCCTTCCTGGTCAGGACAGGAAGAAGGCTGGGTGGACAGGGAACAGGACAGGAGGGAGAATCTCCATGTGTGCTATTGTATACTTTTTGGTTTTCAAACTGAGTGACTGTGTTATCTATTTAAAAGTAAATAAGCACATTTTAAAAAGATTTATTTATTCATTTATTCGAGAGAGAGCATGGTGAGGGGAGGGGCAGATGGAGGAGAGAGACTCTCAAGCAGATTCCCCACTGAACACAGAGCCCGACATGGGGCTCGATCTCAGGACCCTGACACCAGGACCCGAGCTGAAATCATGAGTTGGATACTTAACCAACTGAGCCACGCAGGTGCCCCAATAAGTACATTTAAAATTAAGAAACAAATGGTGTGTAACCAGAGAGGTCTGGGGACCAGGAGAGAGGTCTGGGGACCACGGTGAGGTGGGCTCTGTTCTTCTCCCAGTGGACAGTTACTTCTTTTCTTTCTTTTTTTTTTTCTTCTCATCCCTTATTGTTGTCCTCTGGTTTCTACAACCCCAGTTATGCCTTAAGCCTGACCTAGACCTCCAGAACTTTACTTAGCCCTCTGTGAAACTTCAGAGTTTGTAACAAACTTCTGCTTTTACTGAAATGGACCAAATATCTAGAGAAAAGAGCCAGATCTTGACAAGCATGGATCTTGGCTTGCTACTGGCTCTCATGATGATCACAGGCCTGGAGATTGGGACAAAGGAATAAGAACAGATGGAAGCACCTCTACAGTAAACATACATTCTACATTCTTCTAGGAGCTCATGTCCACCTGCTTCTTACCAAATTACTTCTGAGCCACTAGCCAAGCACAGCCCTGGAAAAGGAGGGGGACGGGCAGAAAAGACAAGACAACGGGATTGCAAACAGGTGCAGAACAAGAAAAAACAAGTCGGAAATTCCCAAAGTCAGCATTCCTCACCTGAAACCATGTTTACTAAAATGAGGCTAAAATAAAGCAAAGATACTTTCCTTGCTTCATGAAAATGTTTAAACACACAGAGTTAGTGAATGATTACTATACAGAAAAGCAAAGTTGCTCCCATTAGGAAATAATTCTACACTCAATTGGACTCAGTGGAAACTCAAGCTTTCTTAAGGAAAGTTACGTGAAGATCATTTAGAACTGCTAGACATGGGAAAAGAGTGGGCACAGAAGCTAAAAACGAAAAGTTCACAATTATTAAAATTGCGCTTCCTAAGCAACTTCCTTGAAACTCAAGAAAACATTAGTTTCACATGTACAAAGGAGAATGATGTGCCCCCCCAAATCGAGTTTGTATCTGACCTGATTAATTATCCCAGCCCTGATTTATTTCCTGAGGCAAAGTAAAGATGGGCAAGACTTCTGTGGGTAGAAGATGTTTTTCTTTTGGAACTGGTTCTAAAAAGCTGCTGAATGCTACGGTGTGATGGGAGAATTTCCATCATTCACAGGGGGCTCACCACGTCCTGGCCGAGGGGGAGGGGAAGGAAACAAAGGGCCTTTTGATGGTGGCCAGAGGAGAGAGACCACATTGGACTTGACAACAGAATTCTGCTGGCCAGATGGGCTCCCCGCAAAACTTAGAGAAGCAACTGGATGAAGATCCAAAAGAAGATTCTAATGCCTCTTCCAAAATGAGCTTAAGAACTAGAAAATTCTGTCACCAGCAAGGAAGACACACTCAGGACAGATCTGGGGAAGAGTTGGAGAGACAGAGTACACTTTCTCTATTCAGCAATGACATATGGATGACTTTTCCTTTGTGAAGTCAACACTTACAGCCTGTCCACACGAGCAGCATTTATCCCTGCCAGAGACTTGGAATAGCGATAGTGACATGCAATACAGCCTCAGTGTATATTAAAATTAACAGTAAGGAGGCATCGCTGAGAAAAGGTCCCACCAGGAAACTGTGAGATAAGGCCAGATCCTCAGGCTGTGCACTTATGACTACTATAATGAAGCTTAATTCACAGGGGGGTGGGGGAGAAAAGGCAAAAATAAAAACAAAAAGCAATACAGAACTATAAGACAAAATAAAGACAGGTAATGCAATCAGTTCTTCCCGTATAGCTAAGTCATCCTCAAACATGGGACAAGATAGTTGATATTCTTAATGCTCAATGTCCTGCGAGCCTATTTTAAAATTATATATAATTTTAAAATAGGCTCGCAGGACATTTATATATATTATATATTATATATTATATTTATATATAATTTATAGATATTATAGATAATTTATATACATATATAAATATATGTATATTTATATATATGTATAAAATCATTGCTATATCAGGAATGGAGACTGAAGGACAAACAATGATACTTGAATTACGAAGCAAAGCCTCCTCTCTCAAAGACACTGAACTCTTCCAAGTAAGAAGCCCAGGGAAGTGGCCTCTCTTCCCATGAGCTTTGTTGAGGACCAAACACTGGTGTTGCCTTTGTGCTTCCACTTCAATAAAGTAATTTATTACTCTAACTTGAAGATGGTGTTTGAATTAGAAAGAAGTTTAAGGCCATCGAGTTCAAATACATCATTTTCTAATGAGGAAGTTGACACATAGATCCAGACTACATGGTAAAATAGTGACCGTCCCAGATCTCTGTATTTCCAACCAGTAGTCCTTTCATCCAAGAAAGACTAAAAATGTAAATAAATATTTGTGCACAGATATGCTTACTGTAGCATTATTTTAATTACAAAACACTGAAAAGAACCCAAACAGTAAAGAACAAGGGCAAGGCCAACAAATTATGACACATCCATACATGAAACATTTATGTGGATAATAATATTATACATGCAAAGTCTTTTTAATAACAAGGCAAAGAAAGATTTATTATAGAATATTAAGAAAAAATCTAGATATACATTTATATATTATTAATGAAGAACTGAAAGGAAGCATATCAAAATGGTAAAAATATCTCTAAAGAATAATCCAGAACATGAATTTTTTTCCCCCTTTAGATTTTATATGATTTCTAGATTTCCTGTACCAGGATATACTGTTCCTGGATAATCATATATGGACAGGGCCTGCTTTCTCTGCCTGCTTTATTTTATAATGCCTTATGATGGTAATTATTAGATAGAGGCCCCAGTGGCTCAAGGGGGGCCCATTCAGAGTCCCTTGACTCAACAAGAGTCAATGAGTACTTTCATGTTTGTTATAAATTGGCTTCAGGTCTATACTCACCCCTCTATCCATGTCTATTACCATGCAGTTTTGCAGTGCCTTCCCACTGTGGACTAATCCCCACCTCGGACTGGCCACATGACTTGCTTTGGCCAAAGGGATGTTAGCTTCCTAACACAAGTAGAGTCTTAAAATGCACTTGTACAACTGGACTTACACACTTGTGCTTTTGACATCCTAATGAAAAGGATGTGCCAGGACAATCTACTGACCCCAGGACAAGGAGGACAGACACGTAAAACAGAGTTTGGCCCACAAAGGAGCCTGATCAAGATCAGCCAAGTCCCAGCCTTCAACATGTGAGTGAATCTGGTTGAACCTAGGAAAATCACTCGACTGTCTTCCAGCTAAAGCAGCAGACCTCCAGCCAAGGCACAAGTATATGAGCTATAATAACAAATGATTGTGGCTGAAGCTAGAGTCTTGGGTGGTTTGTTACACAGTGATCTAGCTGGCTTATACAATCTAGCTAAATGTGTATATACGAAATTAAATCCATTACATCAGAACCCATTGCAACAAAAGAGCTGCACTTACTTGCCATAATTCCTCTAAACCATCAGTTGTGAACCATACCAATAAATTTGTAGAATGACTGATTAGATCTACCAGTCCCATCATAAAATAAATGACTGCATATAGAACAAAGCCAGCCAGTATGAAGTTTGATGAGAACAGCATTTCACTGGCAGTTGACATTAGAGAGAAGAGTGTTCATCCTAAACTACAAAGTGTTGGCTTGTTCTCTGTTTCTCCCTAAAAATAAGTATCAAATCAGAGAAAACAAAACAACAAATGTAACCTATGAGGCAGGGTGTTAACAAAGGGCAGAGTGAAAGGAAGCGAGCAGAACACATATTACAATTTTCCACATGACCTTATTCTTGTAGTTTGATTTTATGGGCAAAAAGATCAGTAGAGCCACCACGGCTTAGAACTGGAATTATCCTTAGATGTTCGAGTTATTGGCTAAACTACAAAAACAAGAGTCAATACACTCTACACCCCCTAATTTCTAAAACCTGAAGCTCAGATATTGAGTGGAAAAAAAAAATTTTTTTTCCCCTAAATTGTGTTTACATTACTTTGAAGTTTCACTTTGGAAGGAAAACACTACCCAATAACTAAGGTCAGTAGCGCATACTGCGGGAAAGAACAACCCCCATATCATACGATTTTATTTATAAACAGCTTCCTGTCAAAGGTCAAGCTCAACTGGCACATTTCCTCTACATCACCACTTAGCTATCAGCAAGGAAATAAAAACAAGCCACTGTCTCCTGGTGGTGAGCAAGTCCTTCCCATCCAAGGACAAAATGGCGCCGCTGTGAGAAATGGCACTAGACTCTGAGACTACTCCCACAGCAGGGTGCCCAGAGGGGCTAGAAAAGACACGGGTAGGAAACCAATGTAGAGGCAACACCCTATTGCCCATCCTCAATCATTTCCATATGTACTGTATAAAGAACCGTATTGAACAGACCCTCATTTCTCAGGAAGAGGGGGAAGAAAAAAGATCAATCTCTAAATTAGGAGTAGGCAGTATCTTTACAAATATGTTACCTATTTTATGTTTATATACGTATACACACATATGTATATACAGTGTGTGTGTGTGCGTGTATTCTTAAAAAGCGAAATCCTATGGGGCCAGTACCACTTATAGGATATATATGTCCAGATATCCACTGGCTATTTATAGAACAGGGCTAACGTGAAAAGGAAATTTTGTCAAGCCTGCTTCATCTAAATCCCTCAGCTTTTGATAATCGTGTTTGCTCTTTGACATTTTCAAAGGAATTGGGAAATCTTGACAGATTTGGGATTCAAAAAGCTCTTAAAGGAAGAAATGCTAAGGCTGGGTTCTGGAGGCTGGGAGAAGGCAAGAATTGAGTTGAATGTGTCGGAATCCTATTAAACAGCAGCCCACCACATGTTGGAATGAAAGTTAGAGGACTGTCTGCCCATGGTCCCCTCCCTGAGACCTTGACCTTGAAACAACCTTCAGTCATGAGTGATCGGATGAAGTAGTGAAAACAGTAAAAACAGCAAACACTCCTCTGTGAGTGTTTACTATGTGTGTAAGTATTGGTCTAGGAGCTTTACATATTTTAATGTAATCCTAAGAGCAGCCAGGTAAGGCAGGCACTTCTAATTACACATACTTGCTAGACAAGGAACCGAAGAGATTAAGTGACTCACCCCAAGTCACCCAGCTGGTATGGGGCAGACCTGGGATTCTCATCCTCTTCTCTTTGCCCCTCTACTATATTGTTAATCAGTGATTTTAATCTCCTGCCAAAGTGACTATTATCAATTAATGTGTTTAGAGCCCATAAGTAGCCACTACAAAAAATGCAATATTGCTTCTTGCTATCTTCTCACCTTGGTTTGTATAGAATTTGAATCCCAGTGTCCCTGAGGTAGAGTCCCAGGCTGAGACCAATGTTTTCAGTGTTCACTATGTGCCAGGCACTGTTCTCAGTGTTCTTGTGTATCAGATGGACCTCTGTGATCAGCACGATTTCTCTCGAGCACCTCCCTAACTCCATGTCCTTTCTGTGCCTGCGGATGGAGAACCCCTTTCCCTTACTGCAGTCATTCCTATGGCAGCCAGCTGGCGCAGTATATATTTAATTATGCTTAAAGGTAATAATATTACCTTACCTAATAATATTACCTGCTTAAAGGTAATAATATTTATTTGGTGGTTACTAACTGTCAGGCCCTGTTGTAAATATTTAATACACGTTAATTCATGTAAGCCCCACCACAGCAGTATGAGGCATGTACTAGTATCATTATTTTCATTTTAAAGATCAGGAAAGTGACACGAGAGTTGAGCAACGTGCCTAAGCTCACCCCATTGGTAAGTGGCAGGATCGAAGTTCAAATTTAGACATATTGACTCTAGAGATTAGCAGGTGTTCTGCATTGAGCAGCTCTGGTCCTCCTCTCAGATACCATGTTTAGAGTATAATATAAATATCTGTGGAAGACATGGTTGACTTCAAAATATTTAAGACACAAAACAACCTCTCCTGTACACTTCTTTTCCCTAAGCAAAGTTATGACTCTCATGGGTGAATATCCAAAGTCATCTCAAGTGCTAGATGGATGTACACATTGTTTTCTGTTGCTATTCTAGCATTGCAGGGATTAGGCAAAGAAGTCATTCATTCATTCATTCTTTCTTTTCTTTTTAAAGGGGAAGCCTCATTATTCTTCCTGCCTATTAGGAAAAGAAAGCATCACCAAGATACAAGATTACCATCACCAAGAAGGGTGATAAATAGCAAAAGAGCTTCTATCACAAGCCCAGGTGCCAGACTCCGAGAGGACAAAGTCTCCTCTGCTTGTCCAACCCTACCTGAGTCTCAGCCCACCCATGTCAGAGGACCCAGTTCCCCTCTGTGGGGAGATGAGCAACACGACTTCCTTTTTACCCCTGAATCCACACGTGCTACGATGGCTCTGATTGATGCTCTTGTCAGTAGCTCAAACAAAATGTAATGAAGATACAGCTTGTTTGTTGTCTTTCTGTGACTTTCTTTGAGGTCCCACCTCCTTGGAATATCGCAACATCAAGATGTCTTCAACATTGCACGCTGCAAACCCAAGTCACTTATGACTCATCTCTCCCCTTTATCCCGCATACAAGATCCTCTGCTAATCCTGCCATGGGTTTCAGCCCAATTAGTCCAAAACCTGTTACTTCTCTGCCATCCACGTTACACACCTTCCCTTTCCTCCCTGTATTACTGACCCGTGTCCAGGCACACCTTCTGTGCTGTGGCCTCATCAGCCATGCGACATCATTTTCTTCTACTCTTCCCCAAAACACCATCCTGCTTTCCTAAAAATCTGTTTCCCCCCAAACCCCAAGTCTCGGCTTCCACCAGGCTTCACATTTACCAGCAGCACTGCTCCTCTTTAGCTCACACACCAGAGTTTTCATTCCTACCTGTGAAAACAGCTCCATAAATTCAGGGTCTCCATACTAAGCCACCCTACTCAGCCATCCCTTGCCCTGGCTAGTGTGAAAAGCCCAACTGGCTTAATCAGAAGAAGATAATTATTATGTCCCTGGTCCCACCCTCTCTAGAACCTGGAACAGCCACAGTTACAGTTCCTTATTCCACCCCAAATAAAGCCCCCTTGGCTTGTGTGTGGTAGAAATATTGTATTAGATCACTTCAGTGCATGTGTATATATATATATGTATATATATGTATAAAAATTTTTTTTTTCTGAGTCTGTTGGTATTTTATGTGCATTCTAATTTTGTTCTTATGTCATCTGGGAGGATAGTGGCCATGTCTAGTTCTCTCTAAACAGACTTCCTCCAGCACTACTAAGTTTTCTCTTTGGGAAGAAGACTGAAATTGAAGAACAAAGCAAATGAGTACCTAGCATTCCAACTTAATTACAAAGAAAGATGACTAAAATAGAATAACTCATGAAGATGCCTTCCACATGGTAAGGCACAAGACTTGGTCATTCAAATATAAGCTTTTTTTTCCTTTCAATCAGAGTATAAAAATATCCACAGACATTTTACTTGGATGTTTAACCTTCTCTCTCTCTCTCTTCCTCTCTCTCTGTTTTTGTAGAACAGAAAACCCTGCCTGGCATATGGTTAACAACCTTAATCATGGGGAGAAACGAATGAGCTCAATGCAGGATGTCTTTCTGGTGGTTTTGAAGGCCGAGCCCACATTCTAAGGGCTGGCAATTGCGGTTGGCAAGCCCACATGAAGTTCTTTAGCTCTAGTGTTTCAGAGAAGTCTATCGTCAAATTCGGTCCTGAGGATAGATGATTCCTATGTAATCTTAGATCAGTGTTTCTCAACCTCTTTGGGGGGGGTGTCACAGACACTTTTGAGGATCTAAAAAAGGTATAGATGCTCTCAGCAGAAAAACTGACAAAAGTAGATAGAGCCCCAAATGTTGTATATAATTTTAGGGACCTACAGTCCATCTGGGTCCATGATAAATTAACAGAAGAATAGCACTCACTACATATGCCCCATGTAACTGGCCTGGGGTTCAAGGAAGGAGGGATGGGGGAGGAGAGAGAGTAAGCAGGGAGAAAACAAGGAAGGACAAAGAAGAAGGAAGAAGTGGAAGATAGAAGAAGAGAGGGTAAAGGGGAGAAAGAGGGAGAAAAATCCTAATAAACTAGGACAGGGTACTAAAACTGTATATCACTTTCTTTTAGGCTTAGAGGCAACTATAGAAGAATTCCAGTTCATCTAAGGAAAACTGAAGAAGGAGCTCTGAATCACTGGCTTTCCCAGGTATAATGAAATAACGGCCTCACTATCTGTCACTAGAAACAAGGACTCCTAGTTCTGCTTATGCTGTTTTCCCAATGCAAGAAAAAAAGAGTATTAAATTTAATGTGAACAGCAATTTTTAAAAGGCTGCCTCGTGATTCACTGCCTTACACAGCTTCCAACAGGGAGAAGGACAGAGCACGTGGTACAAGGCGGGGGGGTCCTTGGGATTGCTCCTCCCTCGAGCCAGAGGCAAACTGGGATTCAAATGAATAAAACAATGTTGTTCCCAAACATTTGCCCCTTCACATAAAACTCAGAAAAATACTGGAAGCTAAGACCTAGACAAAGCTTTCCCGGGCAAGTTCCCTGTCTACTCACGTACAGTGTTTAACTGTGATTTCGCAGTCCAAATAGTTACTCTCCTTGTTCACTATTCCCTACTGATACAAGGGCTTTTGCTGGCTGAGAAAGGTGGCTTCAACTCAGAGAAATACCAATATTTGAACATGAACTGTGGGTCAGAAACCCTTTGCAAAATATATTTGACTCACTATTAACTGTTCTCAGCAAATTACTAGCACAGGTCTATTGCAGCTCAGGACCTATAAATAGAACAAGGCAGGAGGTGAGGGCACTGAAAGGTGTGTGCTTTGGCCTAATGATAAGAAAGGCTTCCTGGAAAAGACTCCCTGATTCTTTTTCCCCAAAACTATTGGCAAAGGTGGCACTCCAGGTAGAGTTCCCCTACGTTGCATTTCTATCAATCACGATTAAAAAACAAAGAAATCGTTTCATCATAGAAGAGAAGGAAACCTGCTTATTTGCAGTCATTTCGCTAGAGATCTTGCTTCAGAAGAATCAATGTCCTAGCCCTCAGGACTCCCTGTTTCCCTCCAGTCACTCCCACTGTTTCAACTCTACTCAACGCATCCAGGCCCCCAGAAGCTCTGCCTCATTCGCGCAACCTTCCCTATGATCCTCCTTGGGCGTGCTCCCTCTGCCCTGAACTCCTCCAGTTTCATTTCCCCTTGGGACATTGCTTATATTCTGTCTGGTAAAGTATGGGGGGTACGTGGCATTTTCACTAGACCCTGAGTTACTTAGAGGTAGGATCTAAATTTCACTGCTGTGTCCTTTAAGTCTGTAGGACAGTGTCTGACACACAGCGGGTGTTCAAGAAACATCTGTGGAACTAAGGGGAAAGTCAGTCTGCCTAGATCATCGAGGCCTTCTCTAGCCTGCATATTCTAGAACAGCCAGGCCACAGAGGGGCTGACAACCCCACAGATGCTAATGGTCTCACTGTAAGTGTGGCTTTGTGGTTAGGACTCAAGTCACACGGCCTCTGCCCTCTGTTCTTGCTGTTTCCTCTGCCTGGAAGCCTCTTCCTGACACATCTAGTTCTTTCTCTCATCTCCTGCTGATCTTTGCTCAGACCTTACCTTCCAAGAAGGCTCTGTCTCTCCTATTTAAGATTTCACCTACCCCTCCCCTGTTATGGTGTGAATGTTCGTGCTCCCCGCAGATGCTTCTGTTGAAACCCTAATGCCCCATGTGATGGTATCAGGTGGAGGGCCTTCAGAAGGTGCTTAAGTCATGGTGGAGCCCACACAAACAGAAACCATGCTCTTATTAAAGAGACCCCAGTGAGCTCCCTTGTCCCTTCCACCATGCAAGGAAAGCACAGAAAGTCAGCAACTGGAGAGGGCTCTCACCCAAACCTGCTGGCACCCTAATCTGGGATGTCCAGCCTCTAGAACCGTAAGGAAGGAATTTCTGTTGTTTATAAGCTATCTAGTCTTTGGGATTTTTGTTAAAGCAGACTGAACAGATGAAGACACCTGCCCACCTCCTCCAGCAATGCCCTACCCCTTTTCCCAGTTTATTTTTCTGTACATCGCTCATCACCAACTAATAAACCATGTATTTTACTTCGTTCCTTTTCTCATTTTCTACTCCACCCCTATCTCCTAGAGCGTAAACCCTACAAGGGCAGAGATCTTTGTTCACTGTGTTTGCTCTTTTACTCTCAATGCTTAGGACAGTCCCTGGCAGGTGAAGTACAAAGTAGTTACTCGACAGATTGCTATGATGTGAATCTGAAGAGTGAATCATAAAGCATTTATAAAATATCCATTTTTCCTTCCAATGTTTGCTTCTACACAAGACAGCTGCTAGAAGCCAAGAAATACCACCTGATCAAATGCGCCCAGCCAGGGTACCGGCATCATTAGAGAGCTAGCAATGCCTGGAAGAAGAGAACAGGTGTCTTCCCTGATGCCATCACCAGAGATGAGGAATGTGCTTCGTCTTCCACACCTTCTCCCTTAACAACTGACTGCACGATTAATTCAATGAACTAACTGCTCATCGGAGACCTTCCGAGTGCCAAGCAAGTACCAAGAACACGTAATCACACTTGCTCACAGCCAGCGCAAAATAGAGAACAGAAAAATAAATAATGGCTGAAATATAAGGGCAAGTGTGACAGTCTCTACAAAAATGGCAAAAATGAAATAAACAAACAAAAACGGTGCTATGAAAACATGAAGGCTGACAACGTCCAGGGGGTAGAGTCTGGATGATGCTGAGTTGAGTCTTGAGGGACCAGTGGGAATGTGACTAGTGGGGTTGACAAGAGAGTGAGAGAAGGCAATGGAAACTCCGAGTAGGGAAGGCAGTGTAAGGCATGGCGTGGAGAAGTCACTGCCAGAGCCACACAGACAGGGAGCGATGGGACAAGGTGGGGAAGGGAGGTAGGATCAGCCCAGCCCACAAAGGGCCTCAAAAGCCACACTGAAAGGTCGGCTTCATTCTACAGAACAATGGAGGACTGTTTGAGATTTTGCCATAGGGAATGAATCTGAACAGAAGTGAATATTCTTCTTGAATCTTTTAATACCTTCATCCCATCTAACTCCTTGGAGTCGTGACTTTATGAGTAACTAAACCAGAGAAATATTTCCACTCATTAGTCCCAGAAACCAGATGCAGCCAATGTGTAGTTCATCCCTGCCCTCTTAAAGATTATAATCTCAAGCACATTTGCTGAGTCTAACAGACGTATGAAGAATAAACGAACAAAAAGAAAATAATCCCACAGTAAGTTCGACGGGTAGGAACCCACTATCATACGTCAATGGAGCACACAACCTGGTAAGTTGAGAAATCCTCCCCTGGACTTCCTGATCACCTAAGGTCCTGCCAGCCTCTTACAGTTCCTGGTTTGGAATATTAGGGTTGCAACACCAGCTAAGAACAATATCTTACTATGAGTCAGGTCCCAGGCTAGGCGCTGGTGCAGAGTCTCATGTTTAATCTTCACAACAGGACATGGAGTCGACGCTGACTTGTCCTACTTTTACGCACGAGGAACCTAGGGTTTGACCACATTAAGTAGCCTGCCTCTAACTAGTCCCTGACATAGATCTTAAAGTGAGGTCTGACTGCAGAGCACATTACCTTTACCCCATACTTAACGTATGTTCAACAATTTTATTGTCGGTTGTATACATTTCCCATGTTCCCCAGAGGATAGGTTCTAAGAGAGCAAGGTGTCCATTTTTTTTCTTTCTATTTCCTTCATTGCCTCACCTGTGAACTCAAGAACCACTAGGTGAATGAATGGCTACACTTTAAGGCACTGATAATATGTGATCCAGGAGTTCAGCCATGGAAGACAGTCACTCTCCAGGCAAAAGGGCAAACAGCTTAACACTCTAAAGCCAAGAAAACTAGATCTTGGGGGCGCTTGGGTGGCTCAGTGGGTTAAGCCTCTGCCTTGGGCTCAGGTCATGATCTCAGGATCCTGGGATCGAGCCCTACATTGGGCTCTCTGCTCATCGGGGAGCTCATCCTCCTCTCTCTCTCTCTCTGCCTGCCTCTCTGCTACTTGTGATCTCTCTCTGTCAAATAAATAAATAAAATCTTAAAAAAAAAAAAAACTAGATCTGGAATAAAAACCATACGGATGGCATTGGCGATGGGCAAGAAAGGGTCACCCTGAATGCTCGGTGCCCTGGGAACGCTCACCAAGATCTCATATGCACGTGACCAGATTGAATGTGGGTTGACAGGGTGCCCAAGAAGGATCTGAGAAGAGCGGTCAGAAAAATTCTTCCTCAGGAAAAAAAAAAATGACATGACCTCTTAAAACAACGGGCTTCCTGGAATTATCAACCAGAGAAGCCCACCTGATTTGCAAAAGGATCCCCTGCTGCCCAATCCACAGGGTCAAAGAAAGCAATGACCACCACTCAGTGACAGCAAGTTCCCAGACCACCCGGCCAGGGGTAAAGAAATGTGCCCCCCGCCCCTTTGCGTTTCCCCACAGCCCCAGCCCCAGGCTTTCCATGGAGCACATATGGGGCTAAAGTGGGGGCCGACAAGAGTGTAACACACACTCCGCACCCCCGAGGACCTCAGAGCCATGGTCCCTGTTGCTGCTCTTGCTCTGGATTTACCGTCATTGACGCTGCCACCGGAGGTAACGTGGGTGAACGGTGACTGGGCCCGAGGCTCCTCACACAGGGAGTAGCTGTGCTCGGCCTGGATGAGAGGCGCAGGGGATGTCGGGCACGGCTCCACCTCCATCGACACGCTCTTCTCTGAGAGGAAAGGGTCATTCAGGAGCTGACCCAACACGTTCTGGGAAAACTCATCCAGGAGTTCTGAGAAGTGCTACGAGACACAAGAGAGGAAGAGCTCTTAACCATGATCTGAGGGTCACCAACATCCTCGGGCAGATAGACCATCTGCCGCTTCAGACGAAGTCACTTACATACAACGTCCCATCACCTGTGGCTGGGGAGCAAACTACGCCGAAGTTTAGAGGCTTCAAATAACTACAATTTATTACTCCGCACTACCCTGTGGATTGGCTAGGCACACAAGCTCATCTCCTGTGAGCTCCTTGAGCTGGAAGGTTGGCTGGGAGCTACATGGGGCGGGGCCAGCCAAACGCCTGGATCCTTCTTTCAGAGACTGTGTCAGGCTGACATTCTTCCCAGGATGGCAGAAAGGCGCTAACAGGGAGGAAAGCCAAAGCTGAATGGCCTCAGAAGTCACACATCAACACTCCCTCCACATTCTTTTGGTCAAGGCAAGTGACAAGGCCAGCCCAGAGGCATGGACTGGAAAAATGGACTCTACCTCCTGACGAGAGGAATGGCAAAATCACAGTAGACCAGTGTGGGCGGAGGTCAGCGCAGCTCACTAGAGGCCATCACTGGAACTATCTACCACATTTTTCATTGGGAATATTTTTAAACACACTATCCTGTATTTCTACAGCATGAGGGTACTATATATAGCAAGGTACCAAGTTCAAAGGCATCAGAGGCCGCTTCCCTCTGCTCTCCCCACCACCTAGACTCTGTTCCTCTGCAGTTTTTCCTTAATCTCTTCTCATCCTCCATCTTCAACACCACTGAGTCCCTGGCCCACACCATGCAGTGAACATGATACAGGAATGATCTACACACATATTCACAGGGACTCCTGGATCCCCTGTTCCACAGTCCCACAGTAATGGAATTACAGCCCCAACCACTCTCCCTCATGGATACGGGGATGTTCATGCTATGAGGGTATGTAGAACAGGGTTTTTCAATCTCAGCACTATGGACATTTTGGACCAGATAATTCTTTGTTATGTGTGTGTGTGTGGGGGGGGGGTTTCCTGTGTTTTATAGGATGTTTAGTGCCTACTCAAAGCTAGTAGCACTTCCCTAGTTTTGGAAACTGGAAATGTCTCTAGATTGCCAAATGTCGCTGGGTTGGGGGGATAGAGGAGGGAATCATCATTGGTTTAGAACTACCACTACTGACTACATTAAAAATAATAACAACAATGTGATATGGTGAGTGCTATGATGTGTGTAAGCCTCACGATTCACAAACCTGTACCCCTGGGGAAAATAATACATTATATTTAATAAAAATAGTTAATACAAAGTAATAACAACAAAATTAAATTAAATATGAAAGTCCATTTTGGCACCAGCTGCTAGAACCATTTCATCTTTTTCAAGCTTCCTGAGTCACAGACTAATAGTGTCATCTTTATTGATTAAATTTTAGGGACACTTCTGGTATAGAAAGGAAGTTACAAAAGCAGATACAACAACTGGAGAACTGATTGCAAAGGGTGATGCCCAGGGTAGGCAAAGAAAACTCTTGAGATCCACACGGATACTAAGCCCTACAACTGAAGGTCAGGGAAGATGTTCTGAAAATGAACACACCTTGGGCATGGGAAGGAAGGAGGTTAGAGCTCTAAGATTATGGTAGTTCTAGGATACAACTTCTCCTTTAATAAAGGAGAGAAGGAGACAACAAGGAAGAGGCCCTTGAAGGCGAGGTCCTCAGAGTCGAGTTTTGCCAACATCACCAACCTAAGTGGCTGCATCTCATTGGGACAGAATATAGGAAAGGCACAGGCCTTGAGCACAGCCTGACAGATATCAGCCATCTACAAGAATAAGAGAGGCACTTGGAGATGAATTCTCTGCACACAGACACATTTAGAACTGAAAAGCCCCTAGAAGCATCTAAGGCAAGAATTCCCAAAAGTCAACTGCCTGCATCACCATCACCAGGAGACTTTGTTTTAGTCATTTTATAATGAAATATTTAAGACATTCAGAAAAATTATAGAAAACAGTACCACGAATAATTATGTATCCATTCCTTTGGGGGAAATCTTATTTTTCCATGTTTCCTACTGCAACGTTTTTTTTCTGTACTCTTTCTTTTTTAAAGAACTAAAACATGAAGGGACTATTAAAGCTCCCACCCATTTCCCTTCCTCCCTCTCAAAGTTAACCAATACCCTGAACTTGGTTATTATCCCCATTTCGGTCTTTACATTCTTCCTACATATGCATATTTCCACTACATACATAAGAATACTTTAAATAAATAGTACCATCCCTCACACATTTTCTGCACCTTTATTCTCTCCAAAAACATTTTTTAGATTCATTCATGTTTATACACGCAGCTCTATTTCATTCATCTGAACTTCTGATTTGTATTCCATTGTATTTACCTATTTCTTTTTTTTAAAGATATTATTTATTGGGGTGCCTGAGTGGCGCAGTCCTTAAGCATCTGCCTTCGGCTCAGGTCATGATTCCAAGGTCCTGGGATCGAGCCCTGCATGAGGCTCCCTGTTCTGGGGGAAGCCTGCTTCTCCCTCTCCCACTCCCCCTGCTTGTGTTCCCTCTCTCACTGTGTCTCTCTCTGTCAAATAACGAAATAAAATCTAAAAAAAAAAAAAATTATTTCTTTATTTGACACAGAGAGAGAAAGTACAAGCAGAAGGAGCAGCAGGCAGAGGGAGAAGCAGGCTCCCAGCTGAGCAAGGACCACACCCAGCAACTCAGGACTCGATCCCAGGATCCTGGGATCATGGCCTGAGCTGAAGGCAGATGCTTAACCTACTGAGCCACCCAGACACCCCTTTATCTCTTTCTTCTTGAGAGATATCTAAATGTCTCATTATTATATGTGATACTATAATAAACATTCTTGGAAACAATGGGAAATTTAAAAAATATATACAAATCCTCTGACCCACCTTCTGAGGTTTTGAGTTGTTCAAAAGCATCCATATGAAAACCATCCCTACCACCTGTGCTTCTTTTGTTCACTCCAATTTTTCAACCACTGAAGGGCGAACCCACACCCACTCACCACCCCCACCTCCACACACCCCACTTTACAATTAGTTCCCTAGAAACTTACAATGTCCCTAGAGGTTGAGCTATGCGCAAGTCAGAGGAAGACTCATGGCTTATTGAGCCACCATATGTTAAACCTGAACTACGTATTGGGGATACGAAATAATAAGGAAGACAACAGAAAAGCCGTGCCTTTCCTGGGCTTGCCATTTAGGCCAGTGCTTCTCACACTCTGATGTTCACATGAATCACCTTGACACAGATGGTGACTTGCAAGTCCAGTGGACCTGGAAGTCTGCATTTCTAACAAGCTCCCA
Source organism: Mellivora capensis (assembly GCA_004024625.1). NCBI lineage: Eukaryota > Metazoa > Chordata > Mammalia > Carnivora > Mustelidae > Mellivora > Mellivora capensis. The sequence goes on along the minus strand of PISX010005884.1, from coordinate 76,125 downwards.
GTTAACGCTGCTGGTCCATAGACCACACTCTGCAGAGCAAGGTACAGAACACCTGCAAGGCTAAGGTTAAGAGCCAGGTTTCTAGACCATAAGATCACCTGAAGTCAGGGTCCGACTCCCTCAGCAGGTCCCCAAAGACAAATTTCATGGTTGCCTGATGGTGAATATTCTGCAAATATCTGACAGAGTTCCTTTCAAGGCCAACATTCAGGGAGCAGAAAGAGAAATAAGTGACATGAAATTAAAATGAAACTCAAGAGCCGACCTCACAGTCCCTGCATTTCCCAGCCACAGTTCAGTCCCCTGAGTGACAATGTCAACTCTGGCCAGCTGTGCTGACCCTGCTACACCTCTGGAATCCCATTCTACCCTGAGCCAAGGCTCTGTTGGACTGCCCTGCTTTCCCACAGAAGCTGCCAGGTTGGGCGACTCAGCGGACACCGTCTTCCTTCTCCTGAGCAGCAGTAATGAATGTTTTCGTGAACTTCCCCCAGATAACCAATAATAAACCTTCTCTAACGCTGCTAACCGTCCCTGAACTCCCTCTACTTTGGGTTTTGTAGTAATTACCACATTGCCGAACAATGTAGCCCTAAATGATAGACACTCCCGAAGAACCTGCAGTTGTTCCTGAAGGCATTATGCTAACCTCCCCTCTGGGAAAAGAACCTCCTTGGGAGAAGGACCAAACAACCTGACTGCCACCCACACCTAGGAACTTGGCAAGGTGGTGAGCACTGAGTAGGTCCCAGAGGGTTATCTGTGATTGAAAAGATATCGTCCCAACTTGTCACAGCCGGCTGCTGTGACTCAGTCCAGCTGGTCAGCTCCTGCAGGGCCTCCATGGCAGCTGGGGGCTCAGGGGCTCAGCGGACAGGTTACCATCCCCCCCCACCACTGGTGCAGGGATGAGGCCAGAACTGGCCCATCATTCCTGGCAGCCGGTGAGAGGGGGGCAATATGGTCTTGAAGCAAAGTGAACTTTCCCAAACAGGGAGCTTTCCTGGAACCTGCAAACACTTGAGCAAAGGACCTCGCATGTGAATCCGAGGGTTACAAAATGTTAGTTTGAACGGCATAATAGCATTTACCATTCTGCCTAAGACTCTGGTCAAGCTGTCTGGATTTACAAGGTATTTTCGTAGCTCTCCCCTCAACCAGTGCCCACAAGACCTCAGTCGCCTAGTGCTTGAGTGAGGCCTTGAACTGAAGTCCTCCTATTTCAAACTGACTGAACTTGCCCCCAGCAATGAGGGTGGTGACGGGACCAGGTGCCAGGCCATCTGCAGAAGCGCTTCACCTATTAGACTCTCAGGAAGCAAGCGAGATGCTCTCCTATCAGGCAGACACGTGCCCATTCACCAGTGAGAAAATGGGGGTTCGGGGAAGTCAGGTCCATTGCCCAGGGTTGGAGCCACAGGTTTCGAAGTCCACGCACTGTCCACTATAGAACGTGGCCTCACTGAAGTCTGTCTCCAAAGCTGACCTGTCACGGGGGCTGGAATTTCAAAACATTCATGTAGATTTCACAGAGAGCCCGTCCACTCGTCCACCACAAACAGAGTCTTCCACACTCAGTGTAGAAACGTGCGGGGGAGTTGCTAGACAGGGAGGCTCCAACATCACTTCCATGGGATGCCAGCACTAATGATAATGGACAGGCCCTTGCCCTCGGTGCACGGTTCTGCCCAAGGGTTCACGGTTCCATCACTGAATCTCTGGGTTGGAAGAAACCGCCTGACGGGGTTGAACCCCTGCCTCATGACAGGAGTGTTCCTCGCCCACCTCAGTGAAGAAGGCCCTTGGCAACTTGCTTTAAGAACCTGTGTCAATGGGGTGCCCGAGTAGCTCAGTGGGTTAAGCGTCTGCCTGTGGCTCAGGTCATGATCCCAGGGTCCTGGGATTGAGCCCCACATCGGGCTCCCTGCTCAGCAGGAAGCCTGATTCTTCCTCTCCCACTACCCCTGCTTGTGATCCCTCTCTCACTGTGTCTCTCTATATAAAATAAATAAATAAAATCTTGGGAAAAAGAAAAAAAAAAAGAACCTGTGTCAAGGTCTCATCTCCTCCTGATCTAATACCCAACATTTAATATCTTCCAGCCCAACCCCAGCTGTCCTGTAAAGTCTTGCCTCCCTTGATTCTAACCCCTGATACTTTCACTCCAATGCTACTTGTGCCCTTATGACCTTGGGTGATACAGCTCCAGAACCAGACTGCTCTGAGTTTGGATCCTGGCTCCTAGCTATATGGGCCTCAGTGCAAGAGGAACTCAGGTCTCTAAATTTCAGTTTATTCCCCCTGTAATGTAAACAGAACAACAGCAGCAGCTTCCTGTTGTGAGGATTGAGTTAAATAATGCATGTGATACCCCCAACACTTCACTGGCATGGCAATCAATTTTTTAAAAAGCTCTTTAGGGAAAAAGAAAAAAAAACCTATAATAATGAAAACAATAAAATGTTGGCATCTGTACTTGCACACTGGTTTTTCACAGTGTTCTTCCTAGAATATCCTTTCATTTTCCTATCCATTAGGAAACTACCTAAAAAAAAAACAACAACAACAAAACAAAAAGGAGAAGAAGAATCTATTTCTTTTACAAGTCATCCTAGACAGACATAGCTTGCAATAGATCTCTTATTTCCCTGACCAGCTTCAACCCTTGGAAATATGTATCTCTTAATCAGACACATTTTTACTCTTCTTTGGTGTCCCTCTCATTGCCAAGTTACTTAAACCTTTTGCTCTTGGGCCTTATAAACTCCATAACCAAGAAGTAAACATTTTCAGCCAGCTCCCTCTGAGCCCAGTACAGACCACCGATCACACGCGCTCCCCAACTATTTCTTGTCTCAATTTATTATTATTCTACAATATCCCAGCAACCCTGAGCAAATCTCCATCAAAACCTAGGCCTCCCTACAATTAAGAAAGAAGCACTATCGAATGTTTAAAACATATATCCATGAGTACAGATCAGATCAATTAAGAGAAATGCTTAACCAGACATGTATCATTTACTTTATAAAAAAAAAAGTTCTGAAGCACTGACATTGTGTTTGTAGGTCATTAACCAGCTGTCGAAGGAGCACACAAGGAAAGAGTGGTTTACAATCTGGGTGGCCTGCCACCGCTGACAATTGCCCCAAGAACTGAGGTCATGGGCGTGAGGACAAGGGAGGAAGAGGAACACAATGGATTCCTAATTCTTGAGCTCAAACAACTGATCGCATAGAGCTGTCATTCTTGTACTTCTGCTCGCCACGAAGTTTTGTTCTTCCAACAAATATAGTGAGCGTAAATGACGGTCATCTTATAAAGAGATCATGGTCCCGAGATGCCATACTGCAATGGACATCCTGGGCCCCTCTGGAGCAAGGAGCTCAGAGAGCATGTTCAAAGCAGTGGTGCCCTCCCTAGGTGGGCTGGACGGCATCTTCTGGGTTCAAGCTAACACGAGAAACCAGTCCCTGCCTGGGCTTCTCTGGCCATCATACCCTCTTTTCTGGATTCAGTTTCCTTGTCTGGAAACTGAGTGTGTGTGTGTGTGTGTGTGTGTGTGTGTGTGTGTGTGTGTGTGTTTAGGGGGTGGGGAGCATGAACAACTGGACTTTGGACTTGATTTCAGTGGTTTCTCCCCTCTTCTGATCTCTGGACCCTTCTGAGACTCGAATGAAAGCCTCCTACAGAAACAGGCCCACAGATGCAGATTCCTGGTGGCTCCCTGCCCCCTTAAGCCTGTCCAAGGACAGGAGAGGAGGATTCCATGGATCTCCCGTTAAAAAACTCCCAGCAGGGGGGCACCTGGGTGGCTCAATGGGTTAAAGCCTCTGCCTCCCGCTCAGGTCATAATCCCAGGGTCCTGGGGTGGAGCCCCACGTCGGGCTCTCTGCTTGGCAGGGACCCTGCTTCCTCCTCTCTCTCTGGCTGCTTCTCTGCCTACTTGTGATCTCTGTCTGTCAAATAAATAAATGAAATCTTAAAAAAAAAAACCAAAAACCTCCCAGCAGGGGGCGCCTGGGTGGCTCAATTGGTTAGGCTGCTGCCTTCGGCTGGGGTCATGATCCCAGCGTCCCAAGATCGAGTCCTGCAATGGGCTCCTTGCTCTGCAGGAAGCCGCTTCTTCCTCTGCCTCTGCTGCCACTCTGCCTGCCTGTGATCTCTCTCTCTCTCTCTCTCTCTGACAAATAAATAAATAAAATCTTAAAAACAACAACAACAAAAAAAAACAAAAAAAAACCCCACCTCCCAGCAGAGGTAATAGTAATAGTAACAGCACACAAATAGTTAAAGGTCATGGCTATCAACACATTCAGCTCTAATACCCTATAATTTTCTGAAATGTTACAGGCAATACAAAATGCAAAAGCTTTTCAAAACTTAGGAAAAGGAGGGAAATGCCCTCTTTCTGCTTCTTGGGCTTGTTCGCCCCGTGTTACCCTGTTTAGGGTTGTGAAGCTGAGGAGGACAGGAGGAACCCAGTGAGGCAACAGCACCTGGCAGCTCCCTCAAGAGGCAGGGGTGGGGGTGGGGGGAGAATAGGGGCAAGGCCTGCCCCAGGCTCCAGTGAATGTGCTCAACAAAGATTCTATTCTCCAGGCGTCCTGCCTGTAACAGGGCTGCCTTGGCTGACCGCATCTGGCTCAAGGCTCATCTCAGACAGGGGAAGAAGGGTTTTTAGTGAAAAATTGAAGCTAGGAGCCTTGCCGGGAGCGCAGAATGCTTCAAAGACTTGGAGCCTCGGACAGACAAAGGGGACGTGGTAGAGGCAAGCTGACAACTCCCAGAGCCTCAAAGAAATGCCGAGAAATAATTTTGAGGGCACAGCTCAAATTCACTTTAGAAACCAAGGTTTCCCTCCAGCAAAACACACAGTTGGCCAGTACTGGACAGGAGGGAGAGAGGGAGGAGAAAGGAAGGAGGGTGGGAGCAGGAGAGGAGGGAGGGGACAGAGGAGATGGCCTCCCCTCTCCATTCTCCCGGGGCCACCTTCAAGGACAGTGTTCCTTAGACCTGCGTGGATCTTGACCTGCAAACAGGATACAGCCTGATGCCTAGTAGGAAAGAAAACTGGCTGTTCTGTCAAAAATCCCAAGAAAATAAATACTCACAAGTCAAACCCTAAGACATTGAAACTTCAAGGGCGCTCAATTTTTTGCTGGTACCAATATTAAGGTATAATACATATCTCTCTAAATAAAGAAATGTGGGGTTGAGCTTTAGAATTCCTTATTACACAGGCAGTTTGAAAGGGTTTTTTTTTGGGGGGGTTGTATTTTTTTTAAAGTGATACATGCTTCCCTGAAATTTCACAAGCAGTAGCAGAAATTGTTTCTGAAAAGAGCCAAAACACCCAGCAGTTGGTTTGTAGTACCCAAATGTGCCTCTCTTTGTAAAAAATAAAAGGTATGTCAAATAGGTCAGTCCAATTGTAAAGGCACTGGGAGATGTCTATGTAAAGAACCCTACTAAAAATCCATCGGTAGGGTGTATTATATTTTTTGTAAAAAAGAGTCACCCCTAATTTATTTATTATAGAAATATGAATTTTTATGTGATATTTGTTTCCAGGGAGATGTACCAATACTAATCCCTTTTAAACGACATAATTTTTCATCATTAAGACAAGTAATGATGCATTTTCTCCAAATGCAATCCAATCTTAACGGCCTATAGCAGGTCTTCTTGCTTAACGGTTGAGGTGAAAAACTTCATTATTTTATTTTATACAAGCAAATCAGCTAATGAGAGGAAGGGAAAAACACCCCGTGGGTGGCTCCTGCTGGCAAAGGAGAGCTCAGAGATTCAGAGTTAACTAGCCCAAAGAAATTCAGTCTGCCTCATTCTTGATTCATTCATATCTATACCTGCAAATGCTCCCAAGTGTGCTTCTTAGTTCTTTTGGAACCCAAACCAGCCTTAGCCTGGTAGAAGGCTTCCCCTTCTCTGGCTTAACAGTATCTAACCAGTCTCAACAGGAAGAAAAGTTCTAAGAAAATATAATAATTAATAATAATAATACGCCATGTTGAATGCATAGTGCTTTACACAGGACATAACGCTTCCACACCATTATCGTATCTGATCTCGACAAGATCCAGAATTATCTAGAAGGCAGGGACGGGGGCTGTGGAGAATGGGGGAGTAGGTCAGGACTCCTGGCTGCCAGTTCTGTTCCCGTTTACTTTCAGCTTTGCCTGCTGCCCCCTGAACACAAACACAGCCAGAACTCAGTAACCAGATTCCGGACTGCCAAATGCTTTTGGAATTGTAATTTGGGCCCGAGACCAGAACATCCCCTCAGGTTGTGGGAGGAGAGCCTCAGGGTCCTTTTAGAGCAGGCGGAGCTGTTCCAGAAATAACATATAATCCATATCAGATGGAGGAGTCCTCTTTGATTTAAGAAACTCAAACCATCCCCGGGAGTCCTTTCTCTTCTTCTGTCACAACAGACAGCTGAATCTCCCCAAAGACAAACTCAAAATCATGATCAAGCCAACCATCCAAGGTGCAGGCAGTACAGAATCTGCCATTTTGTCCCCTCCATCCACGGCGGAGCCTCCGAAAGCCGGGACGTGAGCGGCATCCATCTTGACACCCACTTCTTCCCTCACCCAGTCCCTAAGCCCGGATTCTGCCTCCACATTGCCAGTGGGAGCACTGCTGATCTGGCGGGGCTTTCTGCCTGATCCATACCGCATGCCACAGCCAACTTTTAACCTTCCCACACTTAAAAGGCCTGGCATAATGCCATCTAAGTCCAAACTCCCCACAGAGTTAAAGTAGATTTAAATTTCTTATTCACCATCTCCCAGATTCTCTGAAGTTTCTTCCTAATTGAAGTTTTGTCCCTTGTTGATAACCCTCCTTCTGTGCCTTACCTTCAATCTAAAGTTTTTACCCTTTTATGTTCTCATTATACATGCCAGCTGGGAGGCTTGTTTTGGACAGTCTCTTCCGACTCTATCTCCTGCCTCCTCCACAGACAACTCATCCTCCTCTCAGGTGTCCTCCACTCTAAACAGAAAACAACACCATCTCTTTGCCCCACCATACACCTTCCAGTCTTCACCAAGAAACACCCAGGGCATTCCCTCAGGGCCTTCAACTTTGAGAAAGGCATAAAATATTCATTGTTTCTATTTTCTTTGGGTCCTACCCTAAAACTACTAAAATCTGGTATTTTGCTATTCCAGAAAAATTTCTGATTATGACAACAGGCTCCAGATCATAGACTGATGAAGCTTGAAGAAATACTGGAAATCATCAGGGCCTACCTGGTCATTTTAATTTGAGAAAACTGAGGTTCGGGGCGGTATGTGAAATCTTTATACTCTTGATTCTATAACCAGAAAGATGGTGAATATCATTAAGGATGGCCAAATGACTGAAGAGTCCCACAGACTTTCTTCATGGAATTTTTTGGATAGGACACGTGTTTTGCAATGGGACAATTCTGCCTCAAGTTAAGATCCAATGCCAAGGATGTCAGGTGTGAAAAATTAAAAGAGCCATAAAATTTTCATGAAAAAAAAAAAACTATTTATTTCTGAGCCAGTTATGTCAAATCAGATTACCAAGATCATCTCCTCCCTAGAATGCCACGCTAGGAGAAAGGGAAAGTGCTTCAAGAGTACAAGATACTATTTGCCTTCTTGTTCAAATACACAGGGAGTGACTCACTGCCAGGAGGTACCACTTCACCCCCAGATAAGAGCAACAAGAATCCCACAGGTTGCCAAACTAGGAAACCCAGGCAAGTTCTGGCTTAAAGCCACTTAGACTTTTGCTCTGTCAGATCTCACAAGCATGCTCCACCTCCCTGCAATGCTGACCTGCCGAAACACACCAGAGACTCTGGACCATGTGAAGGAGGGGTCCATCCACTGGAGCCAGGAGTCAGAACACATATATTCTAGATCAGCTCTGTAATTTTTGGTAGTCACCTTGAACAATTAACTTATGCTTTCTACTTCAGCTGAAGTGAGGAAAAATACAATCTGTCTTTCAAAATTGTCACAAAGATAAAAAAAATTCATAGACAGTCTGATTCCAATATAATATGGTGCTATGGCAAATAAAAACTGGCTGAGAACCATGAATGGGTTATGAACATGAAAGCTACAGTCAGTCACATAGTTATTTCTTACTTCCTCTTGACTGGCCAGTTAACAACTGCAAATTTGGGGGGTGTGGCACCTGTTGGATGTCTGCTCCTGCATGTTCCTTCCTCTTATGAAACCCAACCAGCTGAGGTAATGAGTCCCCTTCCATCTCCAAATGCTATTAGAACCCAAGAGCCCAACAGCTTGGTCAGGACAGAAATCTTGGGACAATGAGGAGTAAAGAACCACCAATTAGTTAGCTCTCTGATAACTGGTGAGATTGGAGAGAGATTAGAAAGGGGAACTCCATTATTATTTTTTCAAAGATCTATTTATTTATTTTGAGAGAGAGAGAGAGAAAGAGAGAGCATGAGCAGGGGAGGAGCAGAGGGAGAGGGAGAAGCAGACTCTGAAATGAGCATGGAGTCCCATGCAGGGTTCGATCCCACGACCCTGAGATCAGGACCTGAGCCAAAATCAAGAGTCAGAGCCTTAGCCAAAGGAGCCACCCAGGGGCTCTAAGCTCCATTATTTTATTTTATTTTTTAAAAAATATTTTATTTATTTGACAGACAAAGATCACAAGTAAGCAGAGAGGCAGGCAGAGAGGGAGGGGGAAGCAGGCTCCCCACTGAGCAGACAGCCTGATGCGGGGCTCGATCCCAGGACCCTGGGATCATGACCTGAGCTGAAGGCAGAGGCTTTAACCCACTGAGCCACCCAGGCACCCCAGCTCCATTATTTTAAAAAGAAGAAGCTAAAGTTAAGAGATGTCAGGGCACATCCTTAGAACCAAAACTTGATGTTTATTCACTTAGAACAGTTTCTCTCTCGAATAAGAACTCAATAAATGCTGTTTCACTGTTATCATGACTATAAACTTTGCTGAAATTGGGACAAATCATTAAGCATTTCTTTGATCTATCAGTCTATTAACACAGATTGCAAGGCTCATTTATTCCTGGTGATCTCATATTAGATTCTAGTTTGTTATTTCAGTTACTAAGGGGTTCCGTGTTCACTGCATCAATTCCTAATTGATAAATCTTCTTTCTCCCCTTTTGAAAACCAGGCCCACATCTCCAGTCTTAAACCCTGATATTCCTCCATAGACACGATTATGGAGAATCATGATTCTCCATCCATCTCCATCCATCTCCATCCATTCTCCATCCATGTTTCTTCAGTGCTTTTTCATTTCATCCAGCAAATTTTCATGGAAACTCCTCACTCAACTTTCTGTGAGGGAACTGGTCACAGACAAGCTGGATTATCAAGTGTTCACTTGGTGGGGCACTGACAAGAAAGGCCCAGAAAACTCAAAGTAAACCGATGAGAGAAGAAAGAGATCATCACCCAGGGGGCTACTGAGAAGCCATGATAGAACCAGCAGAAAGAGAGAAAAATAGGACAAGTTGGTTGTGGAAAAATGTCCTGGACATGTTCAAAGACATCTCGCTCTGATTGTCAACAGCAGTGAGCCAAAACTTCCCCGAGATGGGTATTTTTAGGTTCTCAAGTCTTGCTCTGGAAATGGACTCCAGGTGCTCCAAAAGGTATGGGCTTTGGCCACCAGGCTGATGCTCCGTCGAATAGCTACCATCCTGCCTCTCCTCTTCATTTGACCTCGGAAGGCTTGGAGACTGTCTAATAATGATGGTGGGGGAAAAGAGGAGCCTGAATTCTCTAAGAAAGACCATGAATGGAATGTAACGATCTCAAGGCTGTTACCAGAATTAGCAAACTGAAGATATTTTGCTGTCCCTCTGGGAAACAACGTGCAAACACATGTGAAAACCTGAACAGCTTAATTTTCCTCCCAAAAGACAATGTAGGGCAACGCTTCTACAGTTTTTTCATTATTTAACAGGGGTGGATGCTTGCTTACTGAGTCACAGACAGGGAGCATTTGCTCTCCGGTCATAAAAGGTGCTTTTCCCTTATGTCTGAAGCCAGACGGTCTGAGATGACAGAAGGTCTGAATGTAATAAGGGTGCACTGCTTTCGTGGGGGCAGGGAATGTTTTGGAAAGAAAGCCAGCAAAGGTTCCTTAATAAATAAAATAAGAAGTCAAAAGGGCAGCTGCTGGGGCGGTAAAAGGGAAGCTCAATTTGGAATTAAAAAGTCTGGGTTTAGACCTAGCTCTGTCACAACCTGGTTCTGTAACTTCAAGCAAGTCATTTAACCTCTCCGGGCCCCTTTTCTTAGAATACAAAATAAAAGAGTAAAACCAGCTGGTCTCCCAGGCCTCCTGCAGCTCTGACATTCTGAGATCAGTTATGAGGTAGGCGGCCTCCACTTCCCCTCACCGAGGGGAATAAAACAGCCCGAAAACAAATCTTAAGCCTGAGTCAGTGTTCCCTGCAACTCCTTCTCTCCAGCCTTTTCTGAGGCTCTTTTGGCAAAGAATTCGTACCCTTGAGGATGACTGCGCTAACAGCTGGATGGTCGTTGGCTAATTCCTGCCTTTGAACAGCTGGCCTAGAAGACAAACAACCAGACAGGATTTTATCAGAAAAAATGACTCAACTTTGGCAACCAAGTATAGATGGAGAGAACTAATCGAAGCTAACGAGTGCTGTACTGCTTCTCCTGGGCCCCCACTGCCTCCCCATGGACCAATATCCTTCCAGCCTCAGCAGTGCAGAATCACTCCGAGAAATGGGGGAGAGAGAAAGGGCTAGACAATTCCTAGGAAGCCCCAGAAGAATTCAGGCTGTCGTATCATGTTTTCTGCTCCGTTCCTTCGAAGAAACCAAACACTGTGAAGCGGTTAGAAGTTCTCAACCAGACCCTGTGGTTATTTTAGGTAAAAAAGATTCTCCGTTGATTGGAACTGTCCCGCATATCCCAGAGCCCCTGAACACAAAAGCTTCTCACTCCCCCTCCTGAGGACAATCCAAAATCCACCACGGATTTCAGATTTCAGATTTCGAAAACCGAAGAAGAGAACTTTTGATATGTAGACTCAGGCAGATCACAAAGGATGGCTATGTTCCTCTGGGGTCTTCCATGCGTCTGTTTTCATTATTCATAGGAAACGCGGCATGGGGTCAGAAAGTTCTCTGGATGGCTGTCTGGGTCACTGAATTCTTTTCCCTCCACCACTCAACCACCTACCAACATCTGAGGGTCTCTCTCCCCACGAATCTTCATACTCTCAACATTTGCAAAGCTCAGTTTTCTAGTAGGTGAAATCTCTAACTTTTAAAGTCTGATCCTTGGCTCCCCTTTGTTTAAACAGATTTGTGCCACCAGCAGCCCCTGGAGAAGAGCAAGGGAAAGGAAAACAGCCGCTCACAAAGCTGCACACAGAGTCTGGGTGTGGAACGGAGGTGCCGCCGGGCACCTCGCTGACTCGTGATGTCTGCGACTGTGCAGTGAAATTAGTAAATTGTGCCAGTGCTAATACTCCCGTCTCAACAAAGTGGTTTGTTTATTAGGGCTTCTTGCTCACAAAAGACGTATTTAAAAACTTTATGAGTAACCTTGGGGATGGACTAGGGGAAAAGTAAACATCAAGCCCAAGTTTTGCCTTTGCCAGCAGCCAGCTCTCCGGCAACGACAGGGAAGCCTGTAACACACGCAGCACTGGGTGAAAACAACAGGATCACAACCTCCAAGAAGGATGTACTGATCAAAGGCAGATAACCCTGACTTGGTATTGATCATCTCTCTGAAATGTCAAAGAGCCCCTATGAGTTTGTTTCCAGAAATGAAGGTAAGTAAGCAATCTAAGTAGGGACACAAAACGCTACTGCAGAAAGCTGCTTGTGAATCCATTAAAACATTAAAAAATATATGTGTGCATATTACAACTGAATCCCCTTTATTTTGCAGTTGTAGAGAATTACTGCAAATGCTGTAACGTCTGGGGTGATATCTGACAAAATGCTGACAAGTTTCTGCTTAGTAACAGATGTGTGACTGGTAATATCACACAACAGATGTGGGTTGTTTATTCCGAGTTATATTTCCTACACTGAAAACCTTTGAGTTTATAATGGGAGGGGAAGCATTTGCTTTTAAAAACAGACTCCATTTAATCAAATTAAGTGAGACCTGGATTAAATAGTCCTCAGGGAACAAAGAACAGTGAGGAAAGCAAAGGACAAGCATGGTCTGCCCAGAAGGCAGATTTTCTCTATTTCATTCCTGATTAAAAATAATAATAATAACCCACTGGTAGACCCAGGCTTACTGGATCACCATGTAAGGACATAATATCCCAACTGGGTCCCCCCTACCTCCCCGCTCTGGCACTTTAAATGTTAAACACACAGAAATCTCTTCAATTTTGTCCTCCATTTTGATGACAATCAGGCCCCACAACTGGGCCTTTGGCCAACGAGTATGGCTACCTACTACAAGTGAACATGAAGAGTTTGTTTTCAAAACCAGTTTCAATGGAGAGCTCTGTATGCCACAGATTCTCAAAGGCTGAAAATGAGCTCCCTTTTATTCACCATCCCCTCACCAGGGTGGGCCCAGAACATCTCCCAACTATGGGAGCTTTTATCCTGAGATTGTATTTAGTAGTGATTTCTGTTCTCTCATGAATTAGGGCCACCAGTCTTAAATCCCTAAAAATAATATCTTCCGTCCTTGCTTTCGCCCCACATCCCCTTCCAAAATTACAGTCTGCTACATGGAGAGAACAGACCAGCACTGGCCACTCTCTATCTCTCAGCCACCGTAGGAGGCTGAATTCTAAGATGACCCCAAGATTCCTGCTCCCTGGTGCACACCCTCTAAGATCCCTTCCCCTGAGTGTAGCCTGTATGACATGAGACTATGATGGCACATCAGTGAAAGCAATTTTGCAGATATAATTAAGGTCCCAATTCAGCTGACTTTGAGGTCATCAAAGGAGAGGTTATCCTGAGTGGGTCTGACCTCATCAGGCAAGCCTTTTCAGAGAAGCTCTAGAAGTCCAAAAGAGATCTTCCTACCGTCCTGGAAGAAACAGGCCACCAAGAATCCTACACATGTAAGAAACTGAATTCTGTCAGCAGGGGACCCAGCGAAATTGCACCCAGACTCCTGACCAAGGGAAACCATGAAGGATACATGGTGTTGTTCTAAGTAAGTAAGTTTGTGGTAATTTGTTATGTAGCAATAGAAAACTACTACACCCACTCACTGGCTATGTGTCTGTCCACTCCCTCGCCCACAATCTTCTTGTCCACATCTCTGAAGATGTTTTTGTGGAGGAAATGTCAATCCCAAGGACAAATGTGGGGGCTGGAGACTCTGTTAGCCTTGTAGTCAGTCTCAAACTGAAGAGGGTGGCCCTGCCCCTGACTTGTCCAAGGCACTCCACCCCTGTTTCTTGAACCTGATGCTTTGCTTCACCTCCCTCTGTTCACTCCTTCTGGGAAGTCGGGCCAAGATGGCAGCTATGACTTCATACCTGGCCTCCCAGACCACAGATCTAGGTTTGAATAAGTCTCTTTTTCCTGGCCAACACAAAGTTGACTTTTTTCTTTTACAGAAACTTTTACAAAAAAAACCAAGAGATAGAAGGAGAAAGATTTTTTGAAATTAAAAAAAAAAAAAAATAGACACCTTTACTTAGGACCTATTTCTTGTTCTACGTTAACTAAAGGCTAGTCACAGCCTGGGTTGGCTGGTGTAGCTTTTGGAATATTCATCTCCACATCCGCTTCCCTCCCTGGCCCTATATTTGCAGGAGGTTTACAACTGTGCCAGCTTCCCTCTGGCCTGACTTGCATTTGAGTTGGCACCTTAACTAGTTCTGGGGCCCTTCCACTCTGCAGCTTCCCTCCCAGGCCCTCCTGTTCTGGTTTCTGGCTCCACGGATAACCAGGTACCACCCATCTGACTTCAACAATTCCTCTCCTAGGCCTCACACTGGGGACCTCACAAGATAACACTTTACTGTCACTTGCTGTCTTTGGGTCTCTTTGCTCCTATATCTTACCCTTTTCTCTGACCTCTTCAGTTTTGACTCAGCTAAGATATATTCAGGATTCACTATATCAGGCAACTGTGCTGAATTCTGGAGATATGGAAATGCTATCATGCCACTCAAGGCCTACTAGGACTGCCTAAAACATGATTGAGGCTGGTACCACATTATGCCAAAACTCAATCCATAGTCAAATTATTTTTCTCAGTGCCCAAGCTTTGCCTTGCTAGTAGCCAGAAAAGCAGCATAATGGCGACCAAAACTTACTCTAAGCTTCTCTATCTCCTAAAAATATGCACTATAGAGTTGGGCAAAAACCAATGTAATAGGATTTCAGTGTCTAAGTTCCATAGTAGGCTTCTCACTATTAGACTATCTACTCATAGGTGCCCATTGTTAGTAAAAGAAGGAAACAGAATACTGACTTGCCTTGGGGCAACGTGAATCAATAGAGGTAAATACCTCTAAGAGGGTTCTCTTGACTATTCTAATGTGTGCTGGGCTCAACACAAGAATTCCTTAGTTTGAATTCTCCTATGGAATCCACAGGCATGAATATTAGTGTATTACTGAAAAATAACTTCATGAAAGCAAGCTGACCATCTACCAGCCACGTGTCTGTCTTAGACTGCAGTTCCCAGAAGGTATATCAAATGCATTTTGTTGTCTTTGTTCTGCGACCTACAAACATGATGAGGAAGTGGTCATTCACATGCATTCTGGTGATGACAATGAAAACCAGCATGATCCCTGGAAACTGCCCATGTCAGCTTTGTTAACTCTGTCCCAGGTTTAAGCATGGCTGTGTATGAGTCATCAGAAATATAATGGGACATTCACACAAGAATGAGAAAAAAATTCTGAACAAGTTATACATGAAGGTGCCCTCTGTCTAGTTGGGAAATGAGTCAAGAGCTCACATCAGTGTCCAAAGATCACTGGTCCCAGAGTAATCTCAAAGGCCAAGCCAGCAAAAATAAATGTTTTCCCTTAAGGAGATAGCTACTATCAAAGTTCAGGAAAAAAATAGTCACTTAGACAGACATTTTAACATCCAGATTGCTGACCCCATCACCCCCACCACTGTGACCTTCATGGTGACCTTATGAGAGTACTCCAGTAGTTGGGTTCCATCTTGTGCTAATGTCACACAGAAATTAAAAAAATAACGCCAAAAACATTACACCTATGCTGTACAGGTGTAAACTAGACCTCAAAACGTTTTATGAAGGACCTACATATTCTCATGTAATGGTAAAATTATCAGAATAAAGCGACTCTTTTTAGGCTGTACCCCCCCTACCCCCACCCCGGGCCAATCCTAGTGAAGTGGATTCAAAGGTTGAGAGCTTGGGAACACCTTCTCCAGTTTGGGGATATTACTGTTCAGTCACCTCTTTATATTTCACTTTTCCTATAAACAAAACAGGTGCCCGTGCACTAACCTCTCCTCACACGACTTGCTTTACCTTGGTCTGCCATATTGGCAGGCCTCGTCTATCACTTCATTCAACAGCCAACATGACACATAAAGCTTATCAACATCCCAGGCAAGATTAGGAAAAAAAAAAAATCTAAGGAAGACTTCATTAATGGTTATTTTGAAACATTTGTATTTCTTATACTAGGGGAGAGTTATGTGTTTACAAAAAATTAAATAGTGACATGGGCTTAGGCACTTATTGATGTAGAAGCCAACGTATACTCTTTATTTGATAATGGTGCTAGTTGAGGGTGGTGATCTCCAGGCAGATTTGCCAAGAAGCAAAGGTCACTGTCAAGATTACTTATTGATTTTCTCTAAGGATCTATCTCCTTGTCAACATAATTCTCATCATCAGAGGCATAATGAGGAGAGTGACTAAATATATTACTTTGTTAAATCTTCACAATGAACGTGTGGATTATGTGATATCATTATCCCCATTTCACCAGTGAAAACATGCAAGCTCAGAGGGGTTCCATAACTTGGCCAAAGTTGCACAGCTGAGGAAGGGGCAGAGTCAGGAAATCAAAATCCGTTTCTCTGACTGTAAAAACTACATTCTTTCCAACATGCCCCCTATCCCTCCATTGTAAACATGTGGGTGGATGGTGTCATGCATTTGTGGGCCATATGACTGCCACTGTGTTTTCCAGTGAGGATATCTAGTCTCACGAAGCAGGTAGCATTCACTGAAGGGAACCACACTCACTTGCTGGGCCTCTGCTGAAGGCAAAACACCTGATAGTCATTTCAGAAAGACAGGTAAGGTCAGGTATGCTTACCATCAACTCACATTTGCTTTTTTTTCTGGGTAAATGAAGGTAATAATTCCATCTCCCTCAGTGGGGCATTGTCACGATCAAATTACATAGACCACATCAAAGAACTTCGCAAATGTGAAAGCCCTGATAAAAGGAAGGTGGAATTATTTCCCTTATCCCCCACTAAGACTCAGAGGGCTATGTCCTACTGTATGCTTCTGAGTTACTCCCCAGCAGGGCTTTTTTCAGGATTGAGATTGTTTAGGGTGGGGAGTGGGGAAGGATTATGAAGGCTCCACCAACACCAGAGACATGTGTTGGTACCTTTCCACAGTGAGTCATTTATGGTTCAGTTAATCATGGCAAAGCCAGTCGGTAAAATAGCATACGCAGCCAATCCTTGTTATAGACAGATTCCCTACTTGCAGATCCGCCTACTGGCCCACATTTATTTGTAACCCCCAAATCAATACTTGTGGCACTTTCGCGGTCATTCACATATATGCGCAGAGTGGCAACAATCTGGGTTTACCCAAGTGCACATTCTCAGCTGAGCTTGAAGCTCTGTCTTTTTGTTCCAGCTCTCATTCTAGAAGCAAACGTCCTTTCCATGGACTATTTAATGCCACATTTTTCACATTTTTGTGCTCTTTCTTGGTGATTTTGCTACTGAAAATGTCCCCCAAAGGCAGTGCTGATGTGTTGGCTTGGGTTTCTAAGCACAAGAACGCCATGATGTGCCCTATGGAAAAACTATGTGTTAGGTAAGCTTTGTTCAGGCATGAGTTACAGTGACGTTGGCATGAGTTCAATGCTAATGAATTTTTAAAATACATTAAATAAGGTGTCTTTATATAGAAACACACCTAAAACAAGGTATGTTTTATCGCTTAATGAAAATATTAGGACCAGAGGCTCACAGGAACCTAACCCTCCATTTCCCCTACGAGCAATGACTTAGTACTCATTGACTCAGTGTTCACAGCAGCTTTATAAAGCATAGCTTCCCCCAACACAAGAATAGACTATATTTAGTCATTAGAATTTGTGAGCACAGAATATAAATTTGAGGAGGTGGGGAAAACAGCCTGCTATGCATTTAAAGAGTCACATATTAACGATCTAAAATCATATATTACATAAAAAAGACTGAGGGAATATACAAAGTAGGTAATAGTGCCTCTAAGTTAGCAGAATTAGAGAAGATTTGTATTTATTTCTCCGACTTCACTCATGTTATTTTTATGGCTTAAAAATAAAATTCTAAGTGCAAAATAATTCCCCCCATTAATGTCAGTGAGAAAAACACAAAAGTCCTTCTTGTCAATTCTGTGACTAATCCAATATGAGGCCACACTTCCAAACGTAATTAAAACCATCTGGGGGACTGGTGAGGTCTGATTCACTTTTCTGAGAAACTTGAAAATGATCTTCCTAACACAGATGGGACTTAGGATCCAGCAACATCGAAGTTTCTCTTCGTGTTCTGATTTCTAACCCTCTGGTATACTCAGCCTCCCGCCCTGCTTCCTCAGGGCTGATAGGACACTGCTCTAAAGCCACAGATTCTCAGCCCCTCACCTCAAATGTCAGCCCAGAAAGGGGGTGCCTGTGCCTCCCTGACTATGTAGCCACGGACCCTGTTTTATCACCTTCATGGCATTTGCCATTATCTTAAATTATCTTACTTATTCATCTGGTCCAGCTTGTACTGCCTGACCCCTGCCCCCTCCCTAGAATATAGAGCCTGTTAGGCTCATTGTTCTCAGTCACCTCACTCCCCACCCATCCCCCACCTGGAAGGGCCAGATAGGAGGAGCTCAATAAATATTTGCTGACTTACTGACTCTCGGGTTTTCCTGATTCCTTTTTCTCCTTTGACCCCAAACCACTGTTCATCATTTATCTACCCATTATCTTATTCCAGGAGTCTAGGAATATGCCAGTCATCTCGTAAGTCCTTTCCACGTACACTCCTCTGTGTCCCTTGACTCCATCCCAACTAATTTCCTGGGAGACTGCAGGGTTCAGAGTTAAAGCTTTCGTTCAAACTCAATGCAGTTGATTCCAACTGGGATTGGCCACTGGTGGTGTTTCATTGAAGACCTGCTTATCGCTTGGCTGATTAATTGCTTTTCCACATCACACATTCCTTCTTCATGACTAAATCACAGCAAACGCCTCCTAACTTCTCTGCACACACTCCATTCTGGCTGAGCTTGAGGGGCTGTTGGAAGAATAATCACGTGTGAGAGCTGCTGTTGGTTTATGTTAATGTTCTCCTACCAGAGCCAACAATCCCCAACACATGACCCCCCAAAAGGGAGGTATGAGAGAGGTTGTGGAGGAGGGGGAGATGTGGGCTGGTGGTGAGCACCTGGAAATGTGACAATGGAAAAAATCATTTTATCTCTGTTAGGAAATCCTTTTTTCACTTACCTGTGTTTTAAGGACATGAGGGGGTATATACACTGAGCTGTTGGTAACATCACATCTTAAATCAGAAAGCAGCTGTGATATAGAAAAAATGCTTTACCTAATCCTGTTTCCATGATGGTTTCTAGGCAACTGCCCAACGCTTGCTATGATCCTGGGTTTTCACACAGCCCAGTCACATCACACAGTCCTGTAACTTCGACAGCAGGAAAAAGAAGCAGGGGTTTGTGAGCAGCAAACATGGAAGGGTAGATGGAACTTTCTTGATGAATCATAAGGAGCAAAAAAAATCCAGTCACTCTTAATGGAAAGAAGATCAAAATCTTGAGAGGCCCCCTGCATGGGCTTCTGTCTGGGATTCTGTAGTTCCACGAGCATACTGGGAATTCTGCCCTTTGATTTGAGATACAGGTTGCATGTGTTGTCCTGATGCAAGAGGGATAGCTAAAATGACAACTAAAATTAGGAAATGACCTGTAGTATTGAACAACTTCTGGGGACAAGAGTAGAGGATTACTTAATTTGCTCCAATTGTATATTATTTTCCTCAGGGGGAGGGGGAAAGAATAGCAAGGGACACAACCCACAGCTTACAACGACAACTGCTCTCCCGGTGGGGACAGCCGAAAGCACCCAGGAGAAACAGGAGTAGAGCTGGGTGGGAGGGCTCATCTCCGGCCCGCCCGTGGGGCCTGCCGTGGCCCCCACCTGCAATTTTCATAAATGTTTAGCAAAAGGAAAATCAATGCAAGGAAACAATCAGGACACCGTGAGGTGGTGTCACTCTCTATAAAGACAGGCAGGGAAACTGCAGTCCGAACTACTTCAGCAGCACCTCTGTTTCAAAACACAATTGTTCTGTTTTGCCCAGCTCCCCAGCTCTGTCACGTGTGAAGTTCACCTGGAATGCTGCACAAAGGTGTTTGGGATGCTCACTGCTTTCTGTGTGGCAGTGAGAGGAGGCAGCAGAGAGAGACAGGCAGGGGGCCAGAGGGAGGTTGACCAGCTGCCCCAGTTTGCCCAAACATCCCTGGTTTTAGCATTCCAAGTCCTGCATCTGGGGAAACTCCTCAGTCCTGGGCAAACCGTGACCATTGCTCAACCTACAAAGGAGTAGAAAGAAAAGTGCAGACATTGCCTAAACACAGGCATACTTAGTCATTCAACACCCTGAGTCACGAGGAATCCAGACTCAGGAAACCCTGCTCTGCAGGTCCCCGCTATAAAACGGCAGTGAGCCAGCGTCTGGGATGCTGGAGTTTCCCCACCCTGATCCCCATGCCTGGGTTCTTCTTTGACACCGAATAAACTCTAAAGGGCAGCATTCCTCTGAGAGCCCACTGACAAAGACACCAGTCCTCCCCCTCTTTACCCCACATTTGGACGTGAATGGTAGATGGCCATGGTAACCAGTTGTTCCCTGCTCGGAAATAAGTGGAAATGAAACAAAAAAGCAGCAATTGTAGGAAGTGCATAAGATGTAACCAGAAGCAACCAATTTCAATATAACTGAACATTTTCAATTATAAAACAATCAGATCAAAACGGAGGTCCTTCCTGTTCTCATAAGTGCTCGAGCCTTCCTCAGCCCCTTTCAGAATGTCACTTCCTTCTGTAGTTTCCATCTCTGGGGCCTTGACGATCTATCCACGTGCCACGCTGAGTAGCTCTAGAGAAGCCAAGGCTCAGAAAAGCCATACGGAAACACAAAATCACAGCAACGGTTATTTTAATTTGTATCTCACAATCCAGGTTCTAAATGTTATGATCAGTACGGAAACCACACCGCCTCGCTTGAGAAGTCGAACCATTCAAAAGGTGAAAGAACATTTCCCCGGGGGGCTAGCTGAACCTAGTCATCTTTTTTTCTAGGAAAAGGGATCTGTCACTGGCAAGAAAGTAGCAAAATTCAATGAACCTCGTTGTTGAAGAGCTGCTTTATAGAGGAGAACAGGTTTCCTTTTATAAAACGGAGGCCTTTCTAAAAGCAGTGTGTGTGAAATTAATCTAGTTCCCCACTGGTGTACATTCAAATTCTCAGAATGTTTGTCTTCTTTTCTTCCTGCCTATGCACTCGCTGGGCCCCTGCTCTGGTCTAGCCAGACTTAACGACATGGATTTCCCCAAAGACGCAGTGCTCATCACTCCTCCTGGCCTTTGGACAGGGCCTGGCATCTGTAGTTCCCTCCCTCCCCACTTCATAATCCAGCCACTTCCCACTCTCCCCTGGGAGTCAGGTTGCTATGCCCCCCAAAGGGCACCCAGAGCCCAAACATATCCTCCTCCTACTGCATTTATCACTTACTTTGTGCATTTTTAAATCTATTTCCTCCTCTCTCTCTCCCTCTGTGTGTGCTCTCTCTCTCAGGTAAATAAATAATATCTTAAAAAAAAAACAGTAAGAACACACCTGGAGAAAGATGACTGGGTATAAAAGAAGAATGATAAATGCAATGACCTTTACCTCTTTCCTCTGCCAAAGTAAATAACTGATCCATAAGTCAAAACATTTCAGATGAGCTCTTACTAAATTTTGCTGTAACATAGGGTGGAACAATGATCATAATACAGCATCTCCTTCCAGAAAGGGAAAGCATTATGTTTGGCACGCTCTGTAGTAGGCCTGACCCACTGACGTCTTAAGGAGCTGTAAACCAAACCAATCACTTGCCAATTTTTTCCTAAATCCAGGCCATCCCTACGGTTAACTTCTGTGGTCACTGAGAAGCAGGCAGCTCTCAGATTTTTCTTCTTTCTTCCTTGATCATGCAGTTCCCTGGGGTCAGCGGGAATACGGTTCAGTTTAATACTCATAGGCCAGAAGACAATTCCAGAAGTTCCTGTTACCCAAGGCATACGGGCCAAGGCTATGGCTAACAGACTTTATGAACTAACACAAGTTAGAAGAGCACTCATATTTAAAAAAGAGATCGCATTAAGTTTGGGACTTGTAGACAAACCACTAAGATCTCTGGTATCTGCGGAAGATGACTGGAATTTCTGTTCCCTCAAAATAATCAGAAAAGAAATCCTTAGCTACTTAAACCCAGTCACTTGAGATCATCAGATGGATTAGAAAGAGTTCAAAACAACTTTATTTAAGGAACTGCCTTATCTGCCTAGCATCTGCTGCAATGCAATGTCTAAATGTTCCAAGAGATCCAGTTAATTAAGTGGGGAGTCTCTTTTTCTGAATGTCATACCTTCCGCATCAAGGGACAATGAATAAGTTGCTCTTAAGTCAGGACCCCTTGAGCTCCTCCAGCCAGGTCATCCAATTGACTGTCCCTACTCTGCCAGCCCACTGCCTAGATTTGGGTGAGTGGATCTGGTCATGGATGAAACCCAAAGAAGGTCCTAGAGGGTCAGGGTCAATCTCCAGTGCCCGCACCATACAAAGTTGAGCTCTGGCGGAAATATAAGGGAAATAATAACTTAAGTATCTCTTTTCAGTCTTGAAAATATCAATTCATGGGGCACCTGGGTGGCTCAGTCAGTTAAGCATCTGCCTTTGGCT